>WBOK01000200.1:0-129473 GCA_009289805.1 Alternaria gansuensis | reverse complement strand
CTCCTCCTCGTGAAAGGAGGAGGAGCCGGAGGAGAGCCCACTGCTCTCCTCCTCCTCCCCTGCCTCCCTCTAGAGGCGCTCCTCATCATCCTCCTCCCCCGGCAAAGCAACTGGACCACCACCGCCAGTTCCGCCCCAGCAAGCAAAGGCCTCTAAAAAGGCAACCCAGCTATTTAGTAAACAGACAGCATCCTAGATCTCTAGAAGGACCTAGTAAGTCAAAACTAGGATTAAAGCTACAGACAGCTCCTTCTCCTAGCTCCTCGTCACCTAGACCTTCCAGGCTAGGACAAGGGCCGCCGCCTGCACCTGCTCTTTAGCAAGGAGGCAGTCCTCTGCTAGATCCTCCCTATGCTCCGCAGCAGCAAGGAGGTCTATAGTAGTAAGGAGTTCAAGAAACTCCTCCTTAACGTACTCTAGCACCTAACTAAGTTAACCTTAAGTTTAAAAAGTTAAGATATATTAAACTTACAAGAGAGCACTTCTCTTTTTGCTATGCGCAATAAGCGCATTTCTTAAACGTCTTAGAGTTAAACTAATATTTAACTCTAAGAACGCCCCGCGCAAAGGCGCGCACCAACCGCAGACAAATAAGGCAATACGCCTCTAGTAAAGCCCCTAAAGGGCAGCGCAGTAGCATAGTGTGTGTATGTGTATATATGTATGTGTGTATATGTGTGTGTGTGTGTAGTGTTTTAGAGAGGCAGAAAAATCAGACGCGACTTGTTGTTATAATATCAAAACAGCAAACGCTTAAGGCCAGTCCAACGCTGCTCCAAGTCGTAGTCGCGGTAACTGCATATTAGAAGTCTACAACGATAACAAAAAGACGTTATAAAGTTAACAAACAAACAACAAACATGTTAAAGAGTATACACAGCTATAAGACTAGCTAACAACTAGGAGGGGGGGTAGTATAACAAACACGTTACAACTCTCTTATCCTCACTGTTGTCTCTAGATCTTATCTATATTAGACCTACACCAGTCCTATTCCAGATCGCAAGTATAAAGACAGCCCGGGACCTATAGTTGCTCTATAGATTTTTAATATCCTTTTGTACAAGGCCTATAGGTGTCTTATTTAAATCAAGGCTTATTTGTAGATTACAACGCACTCCCATATGCCTTGCCGTAATCCCTTCTGCCGATACTGATCCGTAAGTCTTGCCTGCGCCGTTACAAAAATTTAATTAAAATAAAAGCTTAACTAAGTAATTAAGTTAGCGCAAAAACAAGACAGCTTAAAAGCTAAACTAAAAGTTATAGTAGCTTACTACTTAAGTAGTATTACGTAAACAGCAACATAATAATAGTAATAAGCTAAAAACACTTATAAAATAGTTAATAAGGCGCAACGCGCCTTTAACTACTTAAAAGAAAGCGCTTATAAGCTTTTTAAAAATTACTACTAATTTATTATATTTTTTTATTCTTTTATATAAGTACTGCGTAAAGAAAATGCTTAATATTTTATTTATTAAGCGCTGCTTTAACTAAATTTAGACTAGCAGTTAAAATAGTACTTGCTGTAGTAGTTGCTTATCTTATATATACTATTTAGTTAATAATAATTTTACTAATTGCTTTATAGCCTTGTATAGGAATAAGAATTTAAGTTACTAATTATTTAAGCTTCTTGTTTAGCTTGCTAACTAGTTTTAAAAAATAGAATAACAATAAATACTACGTTAATAAGTAGTAGCTGCTTAGTAATATTATTACTTACTATAAAGAGATTAATAGCAGCGATTCGTTAACTAGAAAGCCTTTTATATAAAAGCTTTTAGTCTTTAATTGCTATAATTAAAAGATTTTAATAAAAGGTTTTAGCGCTTAGCTCTTGCAGCCTACTATAGTAAGCATTTTTAATAAAAGATATAATATTAAGAATTATTTACGCTAAACACATCCTACTTAGTAGGCTATAAGTCTAAATTAAAGTCTTCTTTTTAGTTAAAAGCCTACTACTTATACCTCTAGTTAACCTGCAGTTTAGCCTACTTAATAGCTAGCTTATAATTTATAATAGCTGTAGCAACAAAAAATATAGTTATAATAATAATAATAAAATTCTTTTTATTAATTACTAGTTTAAGAATACTATGCTTGCAGAATAATACCTCTTTTTAGTTCTTATAATTACTTTTGCATGCACTATCCTAATTGCTATAGATTTTAACTATAAGAGTATGCTAGTGTAAGTAGGCAATTATCTTATAACTTAATATATAAGAGTAATAAATTAGATTTGCGTTTTTATGCTACATGCTTGCGCACTCTAGCTATTTAAGCTAAAATAGTAAATAACACGCTTAAGCTTACTAAAGTTTAAAAGGCTAAGCAAGACTTCCTAATAAAGTCTAGTAAGTATAATAATTTTAATACTTACTAGTAAGCTTATTTTTAGTCTTAGTCTTAGTTTTTTGTTAGTTTAGCTTCTAATCTTCTGCTTATCTTAAGTAACTAAAAAGAGACTTAGCTTAGTATATAGTTATTGCTGCTTAATATAAATTCTTTACTTGTTAATTATTATTTCTTTTAATTAAGTACTTAACTTACTAAAGATTAAGCAACTGCTTAAACTTCTTAAACAATTATTAAGTAAGTATCTTAGTTAGTTTATTAGCTAGCGTAATTGCTATTTCTAAGTATTTAACTTAAAATAATTTTTTAGCAAATTCCTGCTGTAGCTATATATTTTATATATTAATATGTTTTAAATAAGTGCTAATCCGCTTAGTCTTCCTAATAACAAGTTTAATTATTTATTAATTATTATACTAGACTATCTAAATATTTTCTAGATTAAGAGACAGTTTATAAAAGAAGCATTTAAAGGCTATAGCTTCCTTAGTAGTATACTTAAAGGCAAGCAGCTTAGCTTTAGTAGTTAATATAGTTACTATAGCTTGTTAAGCTGCCTTCTAAAATATTAAACTACTATATAAAATTGCTATATATTTATAAGATAATTAATAAGTTTCCTAATTATCTACAAAGGAAGCATTGCCTGTAATTATTAGGTCTAGGCTATTATAGTTCTTATATTAGATTGCATATTATCTTATCTAATAAAGGTATATAATTACTTATTTAACAGCTTTTATATACTAATTACTAAAGTTTATAAGAAAGTACAAAAACTTTAATATTAAGTAAGTAACATTTAGTTGCAGCATAATAGCTATGTATAGTATTAATTTAACTTTTTCTTAGCAGGCCTTAATCTCTTACTTAGTTACTTTGCTTGTGTTCTTAATTAGCTCTTTTAATAGTATTAAAGTTTTTAGAAAGCTATTATTTTTTAGCTTAAACTTCTTTATAATCTTATTAATATATATATTATATATAAGCGTAATCATCTGCTTCTTATAATTTTTAAGTACTTTAATACTAAAAAACTATTTAAATAATCTTTGTTTTTATGTTTTATACTTATTTAAAATCTTTAACTAAAGATCTAACGCTTTCTACTTATAATCTTTTATTAAGAGCAGTAGAATATTGGTTATATAAAATAAAACTAAAATTCTTCTTTCTTAATTAAAGAATAGGCAGGGCTCCTCTAGTAAGGCAATTTGTCTAATAATATTTAGTAATTCTAAAAACTCCTTATACTATAATAGTAGCAAGTCTTGTAATTTATAAAGTACGCAGTTAAGCAATACGCACTTTCTAGGCTTCTTAAAGCTATTTAGTATTTTATAAATTACTAAGTTATATACTCTAATTAATATATTAAGAAATACTTTTACAATATTATATTACTTAATCTCTAGATTATTCTTAGCTGTAATAGCTATTACTGCTCTAAAGAACTTAGCTGCTAACGTAGCAGCATATATTAAATTAATTAAGTCTTTTTTTTAGAAATTACTTTTTATAATAATCTACGCCTTGCATTTAAAAAAAAAGCTGTCTTAATTAAACTTATAGGTCTAAACCTACTTTCTAAGTATTAGTTAATTATCTACTTTTTCTCTTAATATTTTAGTCTAAGTCTTATTTTTACTTAACTAATTAATCTTTTTCTTGTAGGCATTTTTAAACAAAGCCCTTATAAAATACTAAAGTAACTGCTTTTATAATCTTAGCAGTTTAGGTAAATTATTATAATATAGTTAAGTATTTTTTATATTTAGTTTATGCTTAGTAAGCAAAGCTACTATAACTATATAATTAAAAGTCTTGTAGCTTGCTTAGACTTCCTAGGTTACTTGTAAACTTAGTAGGTAAGTATTATAAAAATTAATTTATAATAGATTTTTATAATTTATAATTAATGTGTTAATACTACTTATGCTTTTACTTCTTAGTTAATTATTAAAATCTTAAGTTGCGTCTTTATACTTACGCCTGCCGCCTAGCTTACGTAGTAAAAGATAACAATTTATAAGCTAATTTGGGCTTTTACTAGTAATTTTGTTACTATATTTAGTAATTAGAGGTTAAGCTTATAACTGCTTACTCTTTCTACTATCTAAGACTTAGGATCTTAAACTATAAGATAATTTATAGTTTATAACTTGCTCTTTTTAAGCAAAAGTCTTATTTTAATTAGCTAGCGTGTTAGAGTCTTTAAGCATAGACTATTAAACTAGTAAAAAGTTATTAGGCTTATATAAAGAAAGCTCTTTACCTCTAGATATTAATAGGTTAGTTTCTCTAGGCAAGCACATTGCTATTTAACTATTAAATACCCTACAAATAATTGCATTATTGCTCTCTAGAGTTTCAAGTTTAGAAGTTAGTTTTAAAGTAGCAAGACTAGTATTTTGCTATTAATTTAAGCAAATTTCTAATAGTGTATAGGCCTTGTGCTCTATTTACTTAGCGTCTTTTAATTTACTTCTATACTTATTAGGCAGGCCTTTCTTACTACTTAAGATAGTAAATAAATTACTCTTAAAAATTTTAGTAGTTAGCTGCGTTTTTAAATCTACTTTACCTTAAAAAGCTAGAAAGGCTTACAAGTTATTTTTTAGATTATCTAGCTTACTATTATAAAAAATCTTTTTAATCTTAATTACTTAATCTTTTAGTAGCTCTTTTTTATAATTTCTTTTACAGAACAACTGTTTATTAAAGGTTATATTACAGGTAGTAATTACCTAATTAAATGTTAGTACCTATATATAGTATATATTAGAAGCTTAATAACTAACTAAATAACTAATATAGCTACAAGAATTAATTTTAAATCTTTAATAATTACGCCTAGCTGCCTTCTTCTTGTTTAATAGGTAGGCTTAGCAGCTATAGGTATAAATTCTACTCTAGTCTAGGCGTAGATTAGCAGTCTAATGTCTAATTATAAGTAGTGAATAGTATTAGAAATATTTCCTAAACTATTCTTTAAGCACCTAGTTAAGGGATAAGTAGCTATAGATCTTAGTAGAGTTTATTTTATGCAAGTAAGCTACTACATCTATAATTACTAGCTAGAGCTTAGCTAGTAGATTTATACTTATGCGCATTTTAATAGCTTTTATAATTAGCTTTTAGCCTGCTTTTTTTGCTAAGCTATTAGGCTTATAAGTGTATAGTAGTAGCGTTTTAATTACAATTTTTATTTATTACTTATTCTTTATATCTTAATTGCTCTCTCTAAAGTAGTGTAGCAGTATTATTATTTTAATAGATCTCTATAATTTTTTACTAATATATCCTCTTAATCCTTGTAGTAAAGCCTTTAATTATAAGTATAATATTGTTTAGTATCTTCAACTAGATATTATAATTATATAGTTTGCCTAAGTAGTTTTCTTTAATAATTAGTGCTTGTTTCTTAAGTAGTTAACTAGTTAGAAAATTAAATAAATTTTATAAAATTTTGTAAAAAAGTTAAAGTAATCTTTTTTTTAGCTAACGTAAGATTACTTATAAAGTATAAGCTATTATATAGTAATTATATTTTAATAGCTTTTTGCTAGTAATCTTAACATTCTGTGCTAAGTAGACTAGAGCTTTAATAGCTTGTTGTCCTAGGTATCCTAATTATTAATGCTATAAATCCTTATTACTAGTGCGCACTTAAGGTTTCCTTAATTATGCTACAGCGTTTACTAGTAGTAGTTAAGCAATGTAACAAGAGAGTTGCTTATATTTAATAAATAAAAAATTAAAGTAATACTCTAGGTTAATTAGAAAAATGTTTTTTTTAATTATTCTAAATTTTATAGTATAATTATATTCTAAGTACTAAATACCTGCTTGCTTAAGCTGTGCTTTAGAGACAATATTAACGTAAAAGCCTAGTACAAACTTAATATTAGTAAGTAGAAAATTAGCTATCTTAAAGCTAGCCTTGCTATATAAGACGTTTTTAAGCAGCCTGTTTCCTGTTCTAGTAACTAAAATAGACTAAGTGCCTACTTTAACTATCTTGTCCTCGTTGCATTTATAATAGGTACTTAGTACTAGTTAATCTATGCTATTAACTAAGTAGACTGCTGCTTTACTATCTATAATTGTACAAAAGGACAACGCATAAGGAGTAAAAGCTATACTAAACATGTTTAAACTAATTTTCTTAATTAAGTTTCTTAAGTTAATTAGCGCTAAAACTAATAAGCTAGAGTATACTCTACTTAGTTTATAAGCAGCTAATCTGCTAGTGCTAGCCTTCTAGCCCTCTTTCTTAATCTAGGTCTAAAGCGCTGCCTATTTATTACTATTTTATTGCTTAACAATCTTCTTTTAATTATTATCTATTAGTTTAATTAGTATCTTATTAGTAGGTATTAATTCTGGAACTATAGTTTAAAGTTAAAAGCAGTTACGCAGTGTTTAAAAGTACTTACTAAGCTTATAAAAGTAAAAGTATAATTGCTTACTACTTTTGCTTAGCTATAAAACTTTTAATAATTAAGCTATTTTTGATTTAGATCTAGTTTAAAACACTACATGTCTTTTTTTTTTTAAAAAAGGTAATTAATTAATCTTATAATAAAATACTTAAAATCTTTCCTAAATTGTTAAAAGTTAATTAAGCTTTACTAAGCACTATTACTTATAACAGCTTATTGCGCTTTTTACGTAACTAGTTTAGTACAATCTTAGTGCCTAAAGCATCTAAAAAATTAGTAACTACTAATAGCCTAATAACTTTAAAAAGCAAGTAGATTATTGCTTATTTATATAGAAGCTACTAATTAGTAAACTAACGCTTAGAGCTTATTTATCTCTAGCGCGCCTTATCTAGGTAGGATCTATATTGCGCTCTAATTAAATACTAAGTATTCTAATCTGTAAAAGCAAGATCCTCCTTTAAAATTTTTACTAAGGCTTAAAGACTAGTAAAGTTTTAAGTAATTATACTTATTAAAGTATTAAAAAGTAAGTCTAAATATACAGTCTTGCTAATTTAGTCCTTAACATTAGTAATTTTAGCAATCTTCCTTATCTATTAAGCAGTATATACTTTGTACTTATTTACTAGCTTATTATAATTATCTTTCTTATACTTAGTATTAATTATATAAGCTTTATATTTATGTTAAGTAATATTGTAGTCTTTTTATTCTTAAGCGCTTACGCTAAGTAGTAGAGCAATAGGCTCTTTAATATCTTTAGGCAACTTAGGATACTAAGGCTCCTAGTAATCTATTAAGCGCACGTCTAAGAGATTAGGGTGAATTTAATCTTAGATGCCTTTTTTTAAGCAGTGCAGTCTTAATAAAGCAAACTAAGTTAGCTAGTCTAATTAAGCCTTAAGGATTACCCCTAGAGCAACAAGCAGTGTATTAAAGAGGTTTATCTTAATAAGATACTTTATAAAATTAAGACGTAGATTATTATTCAAGTAAAAGCAGGATTAGTTAGTTAGTAGCTGTATTAATAATAACAGTAGCCTGTAAGTTGTAAGATAGATTAGTAGGAGGTTAATTGTATAATTAAGTAGGTAAGTAGTACAGCAGCCGCAGCGATCTGCTAGCTATGCTGTAAGAGAATAAAAAGGAGAGTAAAGTAATAATTAAGCAGTTAGCCTTCCAGCTTACTAATTGCGCAGTAGAAATTAATACTACAATTAAGCAGCTAGGCTTATAACTATAAGAGCTGAGAAGAGGCAACTAATATTAATTAAATAGAGTGAAATAAGTGTATTAATTACTAAGGGTTACAACAAAGTGTCCAATAACTACTCAAAAGACATAAGACGATCTAGCCCGCTTATATAGGTGCTAGCGTGGCCGTCACGTGTAGCAGCTTACCAGGATCACCTGATCAACAAGGTAATCCGCATGTCAATACTCCAACAACTTATATGTAAATAATACAATGCTTAGACTATTTTTCTCTCTCCTTAATATAAAGACTAATAGCTTATATTAAGTAAAGTTAAACTTTACTAAGTTACTATACTAGAAACTATAGTAGTAGATTACAAAGCTAGCGATTATTATTATTAAGTAGCTACTTTTATTAGTTAAAAAGAAGCTAGTAGTAATAGTTTCTGTAGTTATTAAGTTAGTGTAGAACTTAGAATATAACTATAGTTAAAATGTTTTAAATGCGTCTAGTATTATTATTATTAAGGTTATAATAAGGACTGTAAAAGACTAGTTTAGCTAGTACACTTTATACACTCCGCATACTAATAGTTTAGGTATAGTAAAAGTATATTACTTTAACAATCTTCTTTTACGCAAATGCAACCTTAGTAAAGAGACTTAGGAGTAGCTTTATAAAGAGCAAAGACGTGTTAAAATAGCTATAAAGCAGCTAGGACAAACTAACAAGCAGGAGGATTTTGTGAGTCGCCTCTAGGAATAGGAGAGCCGTGCATGGATGGTGATGCTGTTATCGTTTATTCACATCCGTAGAGCTTAGATATAAGTATTTGAGCTTGGCGTGAAGTCTCTAAGCCTTTAGCGTAAAGGCTCTAAGCCTTAGTACTTAGCGCTACGCGCTCCGCGCACGCCTTGACGCTTAGGCCTAGAGCCTCGTGGCTGAGGCGCGTGGCTAATATATGCGACAATTAGCGATTTAACTACTCTTTACATAGCTTGTTTTGCTTTAAGGCGATTAAGTCGTACTTAAGCAAGTGTGCTAACTATAATAGATATATTTACTGCTCTTTATTTTGTTATAGCTAAATGAAAGTTGTTCGAACGTGATCATCTCGCGCACGGACACGGTAGGCCACGCCATTTGGGCCGGCTTGTAGGGCGGCGATCGTCCGCAACTCGACCGTAGCGTTGTCTACCCTGGTTCTATAGTGTAGCGGATGTAACAAAGACCGCTAATTGAGAGTTAACGAATGAAGGACTACATTATCACACCGTATATTAGCGAGTTCATCAACACCAGAACCACAAACTCACTCACCTTCTAGTCATCTACGGCCTCCGCGGTCTCCATCGCTTCGTGAGGATACAGGCTTAAGGGTCGTGAAGCGCATGTGGGAAACGCGCTTACCCATCTGGGAGGACGCAGGTCATCCGACCATAGGATTAGCCGAGGTAGACCATTGCCAAGGGGCCAAGAAGCTACTAAGCTAAACTATGTTAGTGCAACTATATAAATAGCTTTTAAATTACTATCTAAATATAATTACAACTACTGATATACCCCCCCCCCCCCACTAACTACTACTATGCCTAGCGCTCTATATAGATTTGTAAGTAGGAAAGATTACTAAAAAGCTATTGCAATGCATTTAGAAAGCTTTCAAATAATGTTATAGTAGCTTTATAAGCGCTATAAACTGTAAGAGGCTACGCTTAAGGAGCTATCGCATAGGTATACTAGAGTTATATTTAGTAGAGAGCTAAGCTCTAGGCTACGTGGCTATCTATATATACCTAGGGAAAGAGTGGTGGGGCAGGAAAGAGTAGGACAACAAAGGAGCGGTGAGGCAAGCTTGCTAGTCGCCTAAGCAGCAATTAGCTAAAGAACTAAGACATTGTTAGAACTGTAGTAGAGGCAAAGATTATTCTTTATATAGCAAAGGTACTAAAAAACAACACTAATTAAAACGTGTTTAACAGCAATTGCTAGCTTATAGCTAGCAACAAGATTGCGATAGAGGTAGAAGAGGTAGAGAAGGGTAAGGACACGTACGTTACCGCAGTAGGAGCTTATAATACTTTATAAAAGCTCCTTGCCTACTACTTTTTACTTTTAGAATTTTTTATACTATATAGTACTGCATACAAACAACTTGCATGTAAATAATATAATGCTTAAACTATTCCTCTTTCTGTTTAATATAAAGACTAATAGCTTATATTAAGTAAAGTTAGACTTTACTAAGTTACTATATAAAAAGCTATAGTAGTAGATTACAAAGCCTACGTTTACTTTTATTAAGTAGCCTTCTTAGTTAGTTAAAGAGGAGCTGTTAGTAGTAGCTTCTATAGTATTTAAGTAGACACAGAGGTTAAATTTTGTTATTTATTAACACCTTATTAATGCGTTTAGTATTATAGATGTTAAGGTTATAATAAAAGTTGTAAAAAGCTTATTTAGCAGTAAGTTTATTAAATATGTTGCGCATATTAATAGTCTACGTATAGTAATAGTATATTATTTTACTAATCTTCTCCTGCGTAAATATAACTTTAGTAGAAAAACCTTATAGTAGCTTTATAAGGAGCAAGAGCGTGTTAAAACAGCTATTAAGTAGCTAGGACAAACTAATAAGTAGAAGGATTTTGTAAGTTGCCTCTAGGGATAAGAGAGCTATGCTTAGATAGTAACGCTGTTGTTGTATATTTACATCTAAGTATAGGCGCTAGAAACGCCGTAACTGCAACACTGCTAGAATAGCAACAGAGACAACAGAAGTTGCAGTTATTAGTAAATAGTTATTAGTTAAGACAGTTAGTTAGAGGGATATCGCGCATCTTCGTTTCTGTCTAAACATGCTAGAGCAACACACCAATTGCGTGCTGGCAATGCCGAACAAGAGGGCTTGTTAGCAATAAATCTTTTTTTACTAAAAAGGTGTCTACAAAATGTGTGGTCACATCAAAAGGTTGTCTCAAAAGGCCGAAGCCACTTTATATAGCATAAACTAGCTTTAATCTTTTAAGACAACCCTTTAAAGTAGCTATATATTTTGTAGATACCTTTTTAGTAAAAATAGATTTATTGCTAACAATAAGCATCTAGGCTTATGCCCCTTTGTTTAGCATTGCTAGCACGTAATTAGTGTGTCGCTCTAGCATTTTTAGACAATAACAAAGAAAAGCAAGATAAAAACGTAAATCGCCTTTTAATTTAACGCGCCTTATTTTGCTTTTATTCTACCTATACTACTTATGCTGCGTACTTATATTAAGGCTTTACTTCTAGGTACTCTTTAATCAATTAAAGAAGCAGCACTATTATTGCTTTGCTTTCTAACTTATATATGTAATAATAGAATGCCTACTTTTTTTTCTGCCATTTTTTATTGCTATTTTAACTGTATACAACAGCTAGCCTAACTAATAAATATTTTCTGTACTTAGCCTATATATAGTAAATTAGTAGAGAGAAAAGCTAAAGAAAAGCATTTTAAGTACTTTGCTAGTATTAGCAAATATTTCATAGATCTTGTATTTCTTCTATAACTAACGAAGTCAAGGCTTAATATATTTTTTTGTATATAAAGATATTGCAGATTCTTAAGTTGTTTATAAAAGATTTAATTATAAAGTCTTAAAAAGGCTAAGTTTGTAAACACGTAATAAACCTAAGTACCTACATAATTAGCTTAATCTCGACTAGTTTAAAGGCTAAGTGTAAAATATAAAAGGTTCTTGTCTTGAGATAAAAGTTAAGTTTAAGGATATGCTTGTTATAAAGATTACATGCTATTATAGTGCATTATATATAAATTATCTATATATAGTGCTATTTAGAAAGAAAAAAGTAGGAATCAAAAAGAAGTAAGTTATAACTAGTAAGTAAAAAGCAGGCAGCTTTTTAAAGTATTATAGTGTTACATAAGGTTAGGCTATACTTCTCTAGACTTAGTCGGTACTAAGGCGAGATAGACTAAAGCGGTAGTCTTTAAGGTATTGTAGGAATGTTTAGGTAGAAAAGAGTTATTGATGTTAAATAAGAGGTAAAAAATACTAATTCTATAAACAATAGAATAACTAGTTAACAATCTAAGTAAGGGATAAACTATTTATGTTAACTCTAATAAGAGTAATAATAAAACCTTTCTATTCTTATATTCTTGTTGCTAAGTCCTAAACTATTACTACTATTTCTTAGATACTGCCATTTGTAGAATAGTAATAATAGTGGCTATTCTTTATTCTTATAATATCTTTTCCTTAGTAGGATAGTCTTTCTTAGCGGGATAGTTATTACGTGACCTGCGCCCCGCGCTAATTATTGTCTTCTAGCGTAGTAGCTAGTTGAACTTTAACCCCTATCTATATAGTAAGGAGAGAATCCTTCTTGTTACTTCTAACATATAGGCTCCTGCTATAGTACGTATATGTTCTTTCTCTTCTCTATCGCATTATGTTGCAATCCTATTGCATGTTACGACCTGGCTACGAACCCAAGTCTCACAAAGAACTATCAGAACCAGCTAACAAGGAACCAGACGACTAACCTGCAAGACTAACGCAGCGGGTAGTCACGTGACCGATCACTCCGCCAAGGACTATCGCTAGGAGGTCACGCACACTATTGCTAGGAGCGATCACGACTACCACGACTATTGCTAAGAGCGATTACGACTATTAAGGCTATTGCCTAGTATATAGTAATAAACAATATGCTCTTACAGCTTATTGTGTATAACTTTATATAAAACTCTAGTATTTAATCTAAAAATTATGTGGAATTTCTTAAGTTCTTATAATATTATATTAATTTACTAATTATGCTATTACATCCTTGTTTATTGTATTTACTTATTTCTTTAAAACTTACTCGTGGATCTTCTTAGAACGATCTTCATATTGCAATCCTACTTTAATCCGATTATTAGCTATAGGCTAGAAATTGCTGTTGGATATGTTTTAAGTAGTGTTATCTTTTAGTACCTTAGCAGATTTTATTAACCCTAATTATTACTTAGTAGTTTAAGCTTTTCTACTTGAAATTATTTATCTACTATTCAAATCTTGTTACCAATATACAATCTTTTATTTTACTTCTAAAGTTTTCTTAGTATAGAGTAGCAGCTTCGACTCTTTTTAGAACCCTATTTGGACTGCAACAATGACTACTACCTTTAACACCTTAAAAATAAATATAGCTCTTGCTTTCTCTCTAGAATGCTATAAAAAACCTTTTAAAAAGCTTTTTAACAGAAACAAAAACTAACTCTCTCTAGCTACAGGATAACTACATCTCTAAGTCTAATTAAAAAGCGTTCTCTACTTATAATAAGCTTTATATACTTTCTCTGCAACATACTGCTTAACGTCTTGAAATCTTATATATGAGCACTAGATAGTAATATTATATTACGTCAAGAATGCTTTTATAAAACTGCTTTTATAGTATAACACTCTCTAGTAATTTTATACTAGTTCTAAATCAATAAATCTTTTACCCAGCCCATTTATCCGTATTTAAATAAGACTCTATTTTATTCTAGACTTTAAAAGATATCTTGAAACAAGTAAACATGAAGTTATTTATTTTTTAAGGTGTTAAAAGTGGTAGTTGTTGTTGTAGTCAAAATAGGGTTCCAAAAAAGTGAAAAGCAGCTACCCTCTACTAATTAATCGCAAAAGTTGAAAAAGAAATTGTGTGTAGTTAATAAAATTTGAACCGTTAGTAGATAAGTTCTAGAAGGAAAGCTTTGATTACTAAGTAATGATTAGGGTCAAAAAATTCGTTAAAGTACTAAAAAACAACGCTAGTTAAAACGTGTTTGACAGCAATTGCCAGCCTATGGCTAATAATAAGATTATAGTAAGATTGCAATAAGATTGCAATATAATATAATAGAAAAGGGAAAGAACACGTATGTACTGCAGCGGGAGCCTATAATACTTTACAAAGCTAAAGCTGTTGCTTTTTACCTACTGCTTCTTACTTTTTAAATAGCACTGCATATAAATGATTTACATATAATATACTATAATAGCGTGCAACTTTTGCAATAAGTATCTTCTTAACCTTAACTCTGATTTAAAGATAGGAAGCTTTATTGTTATATACTTAGCCTCTAAATTAGCATAGCTTAAGCTAATTATACAGACACCTAAGTTTATTTAGTATCTATAAACTTAGCTTCTTTAGAACTTCATAATTATATCTCTTATAAATAACTTTATAATCCGTAAAATCTTTATATATAAAAAGAATGTTAAGCCTTAACTTAGCTAGTTATAAAAAGAATATAAAATTACAAAGTGTTAGCTAATACTAGCAAAGTACTTGTAATACTTTACTTTAATATTTTTTTATTAATTATGCATAGGCTAGCTGTTACATAACGTTAAAATAGTAACAAAGAAGAAAGAGGTAAAAAAGAAAAATTAGGCGTTCTATTATTGCATGTAAAGGTTAGAAAATAAAATAATAATAGTACTACTTCTTTAATTTGTCCAAGAGTACCTAGAAGTAAAGCCTTAATATAGCTAGGCAGCATAGGCAGCATAGGCAGAATAAGAGCAAGATGAAGCGCGTTAAGTTAAAAGGCAATTTACGTCTTTATCTTGCTTTTCTTTGTTTTTGTCTAAAAATGCGACATACTAATTGCGTGCTAGTAATGCTAAACAAGGGGGTATAAGCCTAGATACCTGTTGTTAGCAATAAATCTATTTTTACTAAAAAGGTGTCTAAAAAATGTGTAGTAATATCAAAAGGTTGTCTTAAAAGGCCGAGCTAAAACATAAACTTATATTAGTAATAAAATATTTCTTCGATCTTGCTTAAGCTACAAACTCGATTACTCTATATACCAAAAGCTATTTGAAAGTATTTTAAAGTCATCAAAATAGCTTAATGTTAAAAAGTGTAATTTAAGTATAGTACTTAGTTTAATTTTTAGCTTAAAAAACAGCTACTATTTTTACTTTACACCAAATCTGCGCTATGCTTAGCATTAGAAGTAGTAAGTTAAATGCTCATTACAAAACAAATATAACTGAATCAATGAGTATATAGACACTGCTTTTTCTAAATATTGCGCTTTTATGAATAATTAAACAAAAAGATTTTACTGCACTAAAATCATTGAATAATACTTTCAAAAAGCCTTTTATTTCTGGAATTAGTTATTATGTACTTTGTATCTATTTTAATAGTAACACCTATCAAGCTCCGTCTATAAAAGTAGCGTTATTAGAGTTTACGTCAATTCTCTAGTGTACTAGCTCTCTTTTGAATAAGCAAAAAAAAAAATACTAAAGCTATTAGCCTACAAATTAACTTTGTTATTGTTAGCAAAGATTCTTCTAAGAGTGATTACTATAATAATATTAGGATTTGTTTTCAAAAGCTCTCAAAATACATTAATATTACTTACGATATTGTATTATATTATTAAATATAGCAAGAACAATCTTAGGCTTTACCTAATAAAGGCACTTAAAAGATATATCTATCTACTAAATTTCTTAATTGTGTAATAGTATCGCTTACTAGTCTAAAAAGAAATACATAATTGTCCTGATTGTGAAAAAGTCAATTTAGCAAGTATAAGCCTAAAAACTATTTATAAAGCATTAAAAATACCCTATCGTAATGTTTACTTTAGATAAATCTCACTGTTTTATTCTCTGTTAAAATATTATACCCTTAATATTAACTTCAAAAGAAAACTCAATAACTCTCTTTATCTGAAAAATCAGTTTGATTTTAGACTGATTAGCAAAAGCTTAATAAATATCTTTAATAACATTAGAGCTATGCTTTTCTAAGTAAGACTTAGGCTAAAAAAAGCTAAAAAGTTGCGCTAAAATGCAATTAAAATACTTTTACAAGATATTACTAGCGTAACTTACCTGCTGTAAAGCTTAGAGCAAATATGAAACATGGTAACTTACTTCTAAACTATACTTTATATGTTTCCTTTAAAACTATGTTACTAGTAAGACAACATGCTTATAGTGTCTAACAGCAACTAAAACAAAATAGAAGTAGCGTATAATATCTTTAAGAAAAATGATAGTTAAAGCTATGTTTAAGTAGAAACGTAATACTAGTAGTTATATGCCTAAGAAATAGTCTTAACCTAGAATACTTCTAGAACGCTTTTAGATAGCTTTACTATAATAGTATCTACTATGTTTTTACCGCCTGGTTAATGCTAAAATATACATATTATAGTACTCTTTACATTTTCTTTCTTAAGGGCAACCCTTTTTAGAAAGTTATCTAAAGGACCTAATATTAATATTCACAATAACATTTTAATAGCAATGCTTTTTCTCCACTGATCATCTATAGACAAATCTGCTACATTTTATAAATTAAAGTGACTTTTTAGTTATCATTTTTCAAAACTGTGAGAATTTGTTTAGAATGCTTTTAAGCTGAAAAAATTACCTTACTTGTAAAAAGTAGGGTGTATTAACACAGGATATTGCAAACGCGAACTTCTATTGTAAGATCTAGTTGTAAGAGCGGCTTATAAAGAGTTATAGGCTTAGTTTGTGCTAGAAAATTCTGTACTTGCGTAATCTAGCCTAGTCTAAGAGGTTCTAGGGCGGCCAGTAAGTGTTGGCAAGTTTCAGAGGGCGTTGGGAAGCACCTGCTACTAGCAGCCTATAACAAAGTCTTCCTTCTCTCTAGAAATACGTCCTGCATAAAGTACAACAAGAAAAGAGTAAAAAATATTAAGAAATTAAGTAGTTTAAGCTTTTTTATGCTAAGGCATATGTAATTGCGCTAAAGTGCGCTAGAATACAGCTTGTATATAAATATTAAAAAATTTTTTTTTTAAGTTATTTACCTAAACTACTCTTCTCCTACTAAAAATTAGTAAGTATTTTTTAAATTTCTTTAGAGTTAGTAGGGTCTAGATTACTCTAAATTAGAGTAAACTAAATTTTACTAGTTCTAGCTTACTTCTTACTTATACTAATAAGCTTAAGTTAGCGCTGTATAGCTTCTTCTACTTTATTCCTATGCTACTTAGTCTTAATAACGACCTTTTATATTTATTTTCGCCTAATCTATCTCTCGTTATACTAATTTAGAAGTTTCTAGGTATTTAATAACTTGTTATAGTCTGCCTGCGCCTAAACAGTTAAAACTGCTAATAAAAAAGCTTTTATTAATAAACATACATACCTTTAGTCTATATCTACTTTATACTTTATTATTATAGCTAATAACTCGTTAAAGCTTGTGCTCTACTATCATTTTACTAATAATAAGCGCAGTTTATAAGTACATATTTTTTTAAAAGAGAGTTTACTTAAACTTATACCACTATGTTTTAAATTTGTTTTATAAGGCTATTTTTCAGGCCTACTTAATTAATACTAATAAAGCCTAGTTTATTTTACAGTGTACTTACTATGCTAGAAAAAGTTAGAACTAATATTAATTCTATGTAGTGCTAATTAGTATAGCCAGTATAAATTTATATTAAGTTAGTTTTGTAAGCGCAACTAAGAGAACTACTTGCTTATTAAAAGTTCAATTATTAAAGCTTATTTTAATCTTTTTAACTATACTTTTATGAATTACATGTTTACTAAGCCTACTATTATCAAAGCCTAAGTCAAGTAGGCTGTAGTTAACTAAGTTAATAAGTTTTTAAAGTAAGTAGCTTAGTAAAGTTTATACTAATTTATACTAATTTAAGTAGTACTACTACAGAATATACTAATAACTTTAAAACCATTGTTTACTTTAGTAAGCACTACTATATAAATATAGAGATTCTTAGGCTTTTTTAGGAGAGTAAATTAAGCTATTTTTAAACTATAACTAACAACAACGTTTTTAATACTTTTTAAAAGCGCGTAATTTATTTATATTTTACTTTAACTTAGGCATTTTTAATATAGTCTAGAGCAAAATGGCTAAAGTTAATATTTTAGTAGACCTAACCTTGTTTGCGTATAGTACACTTAGTAAGGCTAAGTAAAGAAAGTTTAAAGTAGCTTTTTTTACTGCTTTCTAATGTAGTCTAATTAAATCTAGAGTAATTTAGGGTTTAGTCTAAGTTCTACTAGTATAGTTTAGTGTTTTAGTATAGCATTATAAGGCGTTCTATACTTTTTAAGTATTAATTTGTTTAAATTACACTTTGTTAGGCTTAGTTTTAGGCTAATTATACTAAGTTTATTTTTAGAGTATCTAGCAAGCCTTAGCTAGTCTAGAATAGCCTAGATAAGCCTTAACTATAGAAATTTCTACCATAGTTTATACATTTTTTTACTATGCTTTAAGTCATATCTCTTAGCTATTAGACTTATTGGAATTGTTTTTTATAAAGTTAGTATACATTTATTTACAAGTTACTAATGTTTACTACTATAGTATATAATTACTTAGCCTAATACTAAGTAAATATAAATGCTTTAAGCTAGTTTAGTATCTTCTAAGTTTACTTTCATAAGATTATTACTTTTTATTGATACTTTAAGCTTTTCCAAAGAGTATTATAGCGCTAAGTAAAATACTTCTAATAAGAGCTACTAGTTATTAGTATCTAGGTATTCTACTTACCCTTTTAGCTATATTTATAGGTTTTTTTTTCATTCTTTTAAAATCCCATCAATTTTATAAATATTATTACTAACTTAAGGCATAATTTTGTAAAGTGTCTCTTGTTCTCTCTAGACTCATTAGTATAAGTCGAGCTCTTTAATAGGCTGATATAAAAGACTAAGTATATACTACAGTTTTTAGGCAGATCTAACTTATAGGCCTATTTGCCTAGTCTTTTAATAACTTTTAAGAGTTCCTAGTACTTGTAGTTTAGCTTTTTCTTTAGTTTAGTATCGTAAATATTTTATATATCTTGTATAACTATATTGTCCACTTCAAACTCTTTAGCTTTATAGTTTTTATTATATGCTTTTTGTTAACATTTTTATATTCTAGCTAAGTGTATTAAGCTATCTCTTACATCTATTTGTACAGCTTCTAGTTTTAGAGTACGCGTTTAGATAGTGTAAAGAGATCTAGTCTTATCAACTTTAGTGTATATAGTATTATGCGCTTGTATACTAACTTAAAGATCGCAATGCTTATTAAGATATATTGTAAGTTATTATAAGTAGATTCTATATTAGCTAGTAAAGTTACCTAGTAATCTTATTTAAAGTTTATATAAGCTCTTAAGTACTACTTAAGAACTTAGTTTATACGCTCTATTTGTCTATTAGTTTAGGAGTAGAAGGTAGTAAATAGTAGCCTTTTTGTTCTTAGGTACTAGGTAAATGTACTTTAGTATATAGAAGTAAATAGCACGCTGTAGTCTATTACAACTAACTTTAGTAGCTTATAAAGGTATACTATTTTGCAGTAGAAGGTCTTAGCTAGGCTAGGCGCGTATAGGTCTCCTCTAGAGAGTATAAAATACACTATTTTTAAGGAGCAACAAACAACTACTAGAATACTATTATTCTTCTAACTAGCTAATATACTAGAGAGAAGTTCTGTAATAAAGTCTATTGCTAAGTCCTCTTAGATGTTAGCTAGTATAAGTAGTAACTATAGTTCTTTATAACGTACGTGTCTAGATAGTTTAACTTTTACGCAGGTTATATATAATAAGTAATAGTTTTTTACTATCTACTTCATATAAAGCTACTAGAACTGTTTAGTTAGTAAGTTAAGCGTATAAGTAAAGCTAAAGTAGCTCATGAGTAAGTTATTATAGTAAGCTTATAAAACTTATACTTAAGCTATACTTAGTATATGTAAGTAGCTTTTATATAAAGCTGTGCTGTCTTGTTTATTCTGCTAGTAGACAGCTTAGGCTAGCTTAGTATTAACTAGTATTACTTATATAGCTTTTGCTATGTGCGCGTGTCTATTACTAGGCATACTATTTTAAATAGTATCCTGTAGTAGATATAGTAGCTTAGTCCCTTTTTATAAAAGTAGTAGCTAGCCTAAGACAATAGTTCTTATAGCGCCTACTAGTAGTCTTGCTTAAACTTTTCTAGAGTTTTTTTGTATAACTACATTTTTTTTTAAAGTTATTTATATTTTTTAGGCGTAGTTTGCGCTATAGCTCGACTAGTAAGCATTGATTAGTGCTAGCACTTTTAGCTATGTCTTTACTTATTACATAGTTAAGCCTTCTAGACAGCCTGTTAGTTAGGTTAGTCTAGCTAGGGCGGTAGATAATAGTAAAGTAGAAAGCTACTAGCTATTTTACTTACTTAGCCTACTTATAGAATAGTGCTTTAGTAAATATAAAGCTTTAAAAGTTGTAGTAGTCTATTTATAAGGTAATATTACACGCAGCGCCTTTAAAGTAGTGCCTTTAGTATTAAAAAGCCTGATTAATAGTAAAAAGTTCTTTGTTATATATAGAATAATTACGCTTAGTAGAGGTTACTTTAAAAAATTAAAATATAATTAAGTAGAATTTATTTTTTAAGGTATTAAAGGGGGTGGTTGTTGTTGTAGTTAAAATAAGTGTTCTAAAAAAGTAAAAAGCAGGTGCCCTCTACTAATTAGTCGCAAAAGTCAAAAAAAGATTGTGTATAGTTAACGAAATTTAAACAGTAAGTAGATAAGGTCTACGCGCTAAGCGCTTAGAGTAGAAAAGCTTAGACTATTAAGCAAAATTAGGGTTAGAAAATTTGCTAAAAGTACTTAAAAACAACACTAATTAAAACGTGTTTAACAGCAATTGCTAGCCTATAGCTAGCAACAAGATTGCAATAGAAGTAGAGAAGGTAGAGGAGAGTAAAAATACGTATATTACTGCAGCAGAAGCCTGCAATACTTTATAAAAGCTCTCTGCTTACTACTTCTTACTTTTAGGATTTCTTATACTATATAGTACTACATACAACTAACTTACATATAAATAATATAATACTTAGACTATTCTTCTTCTTGTTTAACACAAAGACTAATAGCTTATATTAAGTAAAGTTAAACCTTACTAAGTTACTATACAATAAGCTATAGTAGTAGATTATAAAGCCTGCGTTTACCTTTGTTAAGTAGCTTTCTTAGTTAGTTAAAGAGAAGCTGTTAGTAGTAGCTTTTATAGTAATTAGGTAAACATAGAAGTTAAATTTTATTATTTATTAACACTTTATTAATGCGTTAAGTATTATAAATATTAAAGTTATAATAAAAGTTGTAAAAGGCTTGTTTAGTAGTAAGTCTATTAAATACGTTGCGCATATTAATAGTCTAAGTATAGTTATAGTATGTTATTTTACTAATCTTCTCCTACACAAATGTAATTTTAGTAAAAAAACTTTAAAGTAGCTTTATAAAAAGCAAGAGCGTGTTAAAATAGCTATTAAGTAGCTAAGACAAACTAATAAGCAAGAGAATTTTCTAAGTCGCCTTTAGGAATAAAAGAGCTGTACTTAAATAGTAATGCTATTGTTATATGTTTACATCTAAGTATAGGCGCCAGAAACGCCGCAACTACAACACTGCTAAGATAGCAACAGAGATAATAAAAGTTGTAGTTAGCAGTAAATAGTTAGCAGTAAATAGTTATTAGTTAAGAGAGTTAGTTAGAGGGATATTGCGTATCTTTGTTTCTGTCTAAACATGCGACACACTAATTGCGTGCTAGCAATGCCAAACAAGAGGGCATAAGCCCAGATACTTATTGTTAGCAATAAATCTTTTTTAACTAAAAAGGTGTTTACAAAATGTGTAGTTACATCAAAAGGTTGTCTCAAAAGGCTGAAGCCAAATTAAGTAGTATAAGTCTTTGCTTTTCTAGTTTAGCCTAGGCTAGCTTAAGATGCTAGAAATTACAAATTCTAAGGCGTCTATTTCTACTTAGTATAGAAAGCTAGAGTTAAAGTGCACTAGAATAAGGCTTATAGTAAACTTCTTTTTAAAAGTTTCAATCGCCTTAATAGCATTTAGTTTTAGCTTAGTTAGGCGTAACTTTTTTTATTTTTACTATTAGCTGCTCTTGCTTGCGTCTAGTAGTTGTTAAGTAACTTAGTAAAGAAAGGTAGCTATTTTAAAAAAGCCTGCTATAAACTTTTAGTAGTAGTTAGTAAAACTTAAAAAAACCTACACGTTGTAGATTAAGGCTAGTATAGGCTAAGCTTAAATAGTATTAACATAGTCTAACTTTATCTTAATAATATAGAGAGTGTGTGGGAAATCCTGAAGGTGAGAAGCAGCAGGCAGGGAGCTTTTATGAAGAAGTATTGCAGGCTCCTGCTGCGGTAACGTACGTGTTCTTACTCTTCTCTTCTATCTCTATAGTAATCTTGTTGCTAGCTATAAGCTAGCAATTACTATTAAACACGTTTCAATCAGTGTTGTTCTTTAGTACCCCAAGCAAATCTTTTTAACTCTAATTTTCGCTTAGTAGTTTAAGCTTTTCTGCTTTAAGCGCTTAGCGCATAGACCTTATCTACTTACTATTTAAATCTTGTTAACTATACATAATTTTTTTTTTTACTTTTGCGTCTAATTAGTAGAGGGTAGCTGCGTTTCACTTTTTTGGAAACACTATTTTGGCTACAACAACAACTACCACCTTTGACATCTTAATAATAAAAATAAGTAGAGAGTTAATATAAACTTCAGGTACTTTATTCTTTAGGTGTAGAACTTACACTTAGATAGTTTAGCGTATAGTTAGTACTAAATAAGCCTTAATAGCACTTTATATATTTAGATTATATAGTTTTTCTTGTTTTAGGAGTAAATTAGAATGTTGTCTAAGTAGACAATGTAGCAGACGTCTAGAAAGTCTAATAAAATTAGATTAATATAGTTGCAGAATACTGCTAAGGCGTAAGTAAGGCTAAAGGGCATTATAGTATATTTAGAGTAGCTATATTTTATTTAGAATGCTGTCTTTTATGTGTCTTCCTCTTTAATTCTTATCTAGTAGTAGGCGTCCCTTAGGTCTAGTTTGGTATAGATTAATGCTAATTCTAGTTAGTTAAGTAACACTTTTATTAAAAGTAGTAACTATGTATTTTGAATAGTAATTGCGTTTAGACCTTAGTAGTTTATATATAGTTAAAGTAACTTGTCTTTTTTCTATACAAATAGAATAAGTCCGCGAGCTTTTAAAGTAAATTACTTTTTACAACTTTTTATCTACTTTTAAGGTGTTAAAGGTGGTGGTTGTTGTTGAAGTTAAAATAGGGTTTCTAAAAAAAGTAAAAAGCAGCGACTCTCTACTAATTAGTCGCAAAAGTTAAAAAAAGAATTATGTGTAGTTAACAAGATTCGAACAGTGGGTAGATAAGGTCCACGCGCTAAGCGCTTAGAGTAGAAAAGCTCAGACTACTAAGCAAAAATTAGGGTTAAAAAAATTTGCTAAAGGTACTAAAAAACGACACTAATTGAAACGTGTTCAACGGCGATTGCCAGCCTATAGCTGGCAACAAGATTGCGATGGAGATAGAGGAGGAGGGTAAGGACACATACGCTACCGCAGCAGGAGTCTCAACTTTTTATAAGGTTCTTATTAATATATTTTCTTAACACTTCTATCTTTATTGCTAATAGGCTATAAAAAGAGCGCTACAGCAGCTTTTTTCAAGCTTAATTCATATTTTTTATAAGCTATATCTAGTAAAGATAGCTACGTCTTCCTTAAAGAAGGCTTTAGCCTATTAACTTTAGTACTAGTGTAGTAAGTTGTTGTTGTCACGCCTACCTAGCCTACTGCTAGCAGGAATTAAAAATTATTCCTGTTAAAGATAGTAGCTGTAAATTATTTTAACGTTTTTAAAGCAATCTTGTAATTACTAGCGTGGTTTTTTATAAACTAGGTTAACTTTGTTAAAAAGTCAGAGGTAGAGTACTATAGTTCTAGCTAAAGTATACCAAGAATTATAATAAACTTTTTTAGGTTGCCTTAGTAAAAAAATTTCTAGCTATTTGAAGTTAAATTGTAGCTGTCTATTATTATATATAGGATATTAACTTGCCTAGACACTACTAGTTCTAGCTGTTTAGGCTATAAAACTCAGTACTGCTATTATAAAACAGCGTGTATTATATTTGATTAGCTATAGTCTAGCTAATAAAGTTAGCCTCTATGCTACTGTTTAGGAGAGCGCAGATGCAGAGCAGTCTAGATTCTCTCAAGATAGTGCTTTTTATAGCTATTAAAAATAACTTTAATGCATTTAGTCTTGTCTTCTGCTAGCTGCTAGCTGCGGCAATTAACCTTTCTAGATATAATACAGATCTCTTAAGTTGTAAAAGTAGGCAACTTAAAAGCGTACCTTTCTATTCTTATTATTAGTTAAGTATAGGTAATTCTTTTTATCGTTCCCTTTCTAGTAGTAGTTATAGTATTTAATTTAGCTTATGTTTTTTACGTTTACTTAGGGTTTTAGAGCTAAGTCTATATTGGTTTTAAGTAGTACACGCGGTTTACCTAATATATTAGTAGGCTATATTAGTTACTATCATATTATGTGCGTTTAAGAAATAACTAGTCTTGATAATTGTTGTTTGTACTAGTTTAGGCCTATTCTATTAATTCTTAAGGTATTAAAGGTCGTGGTTGTTGTTGAGGTTAAAATAGGTTTTCTAAAAAAGTAAAAAGCAGGTGCCCCCTACTAATTAGTTGCAAAAGTTAAAGAAAGATTATGTAGTTAATAAAATTTAAACAGTAAGTAGATAAAGTCTACGCGCTAAGCGCTTAGAGTAGAAAAGTTTAGACTACTAAGCAAAATTAGAGTTTAAAAACTTGCTAAAAGTACTAAAAAACAACACTCATTAAAACGTGTTTATAAGTAATTGCTAGCTTATAGCTAGCATTAAAATTGCGATAAAGGCGGAGGAGGTAGAGGAGGTAGAGGAGGTAGAAGAGAGTAAGAACACGTATGTTACTGCAGCAAGAGCCTATAATACTTTATAAAAGCTCTCTGCCTACTACCTCTTACTTTTAGAATTTCTTATACTACACGGTACTGCATACAAACAATATAATACTTACACTATTTTTCTTTCTTTTTAATACAAAGACTAATAGCTTACATTAAGTAAAGTTAGACCTTACTAGGTTACTATATAAGAAGCTATAGTAGTAGATTATGAAGCCTGCGTTTACCTTTGTTAAGCGGGCTCTCTAGTTGGTCAAAAAGGAGCTGTTGGCGGTAGCTCCTATAGTAATTAGGTGGACGCAGAGGTTAAATTCTGTTATTTATTAACACTTTATTAATGCGTCTAGTATTATAGATGTTAAGATTACAATAGAGGTTATAAAAGGCTAGTTTGGCGGCGAGTCTATTAAATACGTTGCGCATGTTAATAGTCTAGGTGCGGTGACGGTGTGTTATCTTACCAATCTCCTCCTGCGCGAATGCAACCTTAGTAGAGAGACCTTGCAGTGGTCTACGAGGAGCAAGAGCGTGTTAAAACAGCTATTGAGCAGCTGGGACAAACCGATGGCCTATTCTATATAAAGTATATAGCCTAGTGCTTAGTGTTGCTAGTTAGCCTTTACTTTAAGTGCGATAAGGCTCTGCTATTCTTATTTAATACTGTCTAGGCTCTTTTTTATTTTTAGGTCTAGTGTAGAGTAGAAGTTATAAATACAGTTTTTATTAGTGTTGTCTAAAGCTACTTAAGTATTAAGCTCTTCTTACTGCATTTTGAAGTAGTTAAGTAGTTTAGTTAGAGTATAGTACTTTTATCTAGTATTTTTAATTTTCTTCTATGCTGCTTATTTGCGTTGAAAAGATAAGCTTAGTAAATTAAGTATAGCTGCTTATAGAGTGCTCTAGGTAGAAGTAAGTACCTCTAGATGTGCTAAGGTAGTTTTAATAGTTTGCTTCTAGTAGTCTAGCTAGTAGTTTTTTAGCTATTGAATAGCAAAGTTAACTTAAGTTGACAAGTTTGTTAAAGCTAAGTTTCTTTTAAAAAAACTGTTTATAAGCTTTTACTTAACTCTTTAGCTAAGCTTTATTTTTAATTTTAAAGCGCGTTAGTAAGTTAAATTTAGCTTCGGCCTTTTAAGACAACCTTTTAATGTGACTACACATTTTGTAGACACCTTTTTAGTAAAAAAAAGATTTATTGCTAACAATAAGTATCCGGGCTTATGCCCTCTTGTTTAGCCGGCACGCAATTGGTGTGTCGTATATTTAGACAAAACAAAGATGCGCGATTTCCCTTAAACTAATCTTCTTAACTAATAACTATTTACTACTAACTATTTACCGCTGACTACAACTTCTGTTGTCCTGTCGCTATTCTAGTAGTGCTGCGGTCACGGCGTTCACAATCTTTTTTTAAACTTTTGCGACTAATTAGTAGAGAGTAGCTGCTTTTTACTTTTTTAAAAACCCTATTTTAACTACAACAACAACCACCACCACCTTTAACTCCTTAAAAATAAATAAATAAAAGTAAGTTAAACTTAAGTAGTAGAATTTTAAATGATTTTATAGTAAGTAAGTTACCTTTAGCTAGCGCAGCTAGAGTATGTAGTACTAATAGTAAAATAGTACTATAGCTGCTGTAAGTAATAAAAGCTTTAAAGGCTTTATAGTAAGCTTATAATATAGTAATTCTAGTGTATTACTTTGCCTCTTAAATAAGTTGTTTCTTTAGGTCTAGCTACTGTTAAAAGAGCAGAGGTTCTTCTACTAGTACTTTATAATAAGAGAATAGTATCCCCTCTATAACTGTTAGTGTTAGAGACGTCACTACAGCTGTAGGTATAGGTAGTTAGATATTAGTAGACCTAGGCTAGCCTAATAACGTTAAGTTGTTAGCTACGCTGCGTGCTTAAAATTTAACTATATTTTATATTATTACTAATAGTTAGGGATAGAAGTTTATATTGTAAAAAGTAGAGTGTATTAACATAAGATAATATGAATGTAGACTTTTATTATAAAATTTAGTTACAAAAGCGGCTTGTCAAGAGTTGTAGGCTTAAATTGCGCTAGAAAACTCTGCACTCGCGTAATCTAGCCTAGTCTAGGGGGTTCTAGGGCGGCCGGTGAGCGTCGGCAAGCATTAGAGGGCGTTGGGGAGCGCCTGCTACCGGCAGCCTGTAATATTACTCTTTTTATTTATGATTTTAAGCCAGGCCTGCAACTTTTATAGTATAATTTATAGAATATATTTACCAGAAACCAATTCTAATAACAATTTTCTTTACTGTAATATAATTAAAAAGCTGTTTAAAAGCTTCGAATTAGCTGTCTATTTATCTTATAACTTTTTTGAATATTATTAAGCGTTTAATTCTTCTTAACCTAACTTTTAGCATTTTAGTCTTCCAATATATATTAAAAGTAACTTTTAAGTAAGTACACTACTCTTTAAGAAGCTTTTCAAGAAAAACATACTACTTTATACAGAAGTATTAGTACTTTTAATGTAGGCATAGCACTTAAAAAATATATATATACATATTGAGTTGTAAGTAGCGGGCTTAGAAGTCTCGCATGCAACTATACACGCCGTCTACATTGCTAAAAGGCAGGTACAAAACAACAGAGAATGCTGTTATCTTTGAGTAGTTAGTAATTAAATTGCTACTGCAACTCGTAATGTGGGTTGGCGTCTGCGAGGTGTCTCACACCTCAACCGAGGTACCACCGAGGATTAGACGCCCTAGGCTATAGCCTATCACATTAGTAGCTTTTATACTTATTATACTTAGTGCAATAGAACTAAATAGCTATTAAATTACTTTTGGGATGCTTTTAGTCTAGAAAACTTACTTGTTTTGTCATAATTAAGGTATTATTTACAGTTATAATAGTCTCTAGAGAAAGGACGTTAAACTGCAAATTTAAAAAAAAATAGTCTCTAGAAGCTGTATAGAATACGTATACTATCTTTTTATTCACTTAGAGTACATTAGTACTACTGCAACATACTTTATTATTGTGGCTATAAAAATAGGTTCGTTGTTACTCTCTATTATAATTAAGCAGAAAAAATTGTTTAGAATACTTTCAAAAAGCATTTTATTTAGTTTTAACGCTTTTACATATGCTACACTTTCTACTACGTTAAGGTTAAAAAAGTTCTTTCTACTAAACGCCTAGTAAAACGTTAGTTAGAGCTCTTCAAAAGCTTTATCTAATAAGTAAAAAAAGGTAACTATTTATATTTAATACTAAAAGAAGTTAGTAGTAGTAGCTTATATTTTCTTAACACTTTACAGAGCGTTTAAAATGCGTTTAGAATACTTTTAACACTAACTATTTTTATTTTTGCTGCTGTGCAGTACTTTAAACCTAACTAAGCAAGTTTACAAAGAGTAGTTAAGCTAATATGATTACTAAACTTGTGTTTTTCTGTTTTAGGTGGGTTCCGATAAGTCCGACGCTAATCCCATGGTCGGGTGACATGGTCACATGGGAACACCCTATCTGGGCACTTCCAAATGCCGGGTGTTCTCCACTTTTGAGATCAGTCCTTAGCATGCTTAGTTTGTCTGGAGACTCGGCCGAAGCTTAAAGTGGAATGATTGATATTGGACAAGGGTGGGCCGAATAACGTAAGGTGTGTATATGTGACGTGCATCGGCCCTACTCCGCACGATCTGTGGTCGGGGTGTATGTGTGACGTGCATCGGCCTGCTCCGCATGCTGTACGATCGGTGGTCGGGGTGCATAGTTGCCGATGGAACCATGGATCAAAGCAATATATAAAGATGCTTTTAAGCCGAATTGGTGACATTACAAGAGTACCTAGGTGTCTCTACATCGAAAACGATAATGGAAAATCTCCACTACATGCAAACGGTCGGCGAGAGCTCGCACGGGCGATACTACATCTACGGTCTCGTTGCGCTGCTTGTCTTCGTTATAGTCAAGTATGTCTGGCAAATCTTGGCTTCGCCCCTTCGAAGTGTGCCTGGCCCCTTCCTCGCTCGCTTCACACGACTTTGGGAGATCTGGGCTGTGTGCAAGCACGATAATTCAACCTACAACATTGCGCTGCACGAGAAATATGGTAAGGTCACCCCAAGGTCAATTTTGGTATCATCTTGAGCAAAAAAGCCGGGAGAAAACAACACTAACATACACAGGTCCTATCGTGCGTCTTGCACCAAATCGGTACAGCATAAATGATGGCGAAGCCGTGAAGGTGATCCTCGGACACCACAACCCCATGGACAAGTCACAATTCTACTATCCGTTCGGCCAATCCAACGAGTACAACCTCTTCTCCGAGCCGAGCATATCCCTTCATGCCAAAATCAGACGTCCAATTGCACAGCTATATTCGCAAACGAACCTCCTTTCTTACGAGCCTTTTGTTGACGCTTGTAACGCAATCTTGCTGAAGAGACTGGAAGAGTATGCTCGAGATGGCAAGGCTCTCATTGTTAGCGAGCTTATGCAATACTACGCTTTCGACGTCATCGGCGAAATGACAGTTGGGTCGCGATTTGGGTTAATGGAAGATGGTGGCGACAAGTCTGGAATCGTTAAGGCTCTCGACGACAGTATGAATTACGGAGCGATCATGGGCCTGATTCCTGAATGGCACTGGTGGGTCGGTATGACGACGGAGAAGCTCTCACTCGAACCCAGCTTCAGGAAGATTCTCGAATTTGTGAATCTTCACATACATAATCGCGTCTCAGGACGCACCAAGTCGCCAGAAGACCGCAGCGACTTCCTTGACAAGTTGTTGCTCATGGAACATGAAGGCAAGACGACACGCTTCCATACTCGCCAAGCTGCTTCCCAGAACGTTGCAGCGGGATCAGACACGACCGCCATCTCACTCTCTGCTATCATCGCATTCCTGGCGATGCATCCGAACACGCTCGCCGCCCTCCGCCACGAACTCGACGAAGCCACAGCAGCCGGTACTCTCTCGGACCCAGCGACCTTCCAAGAAGCTCAAAAACTTCCCTACCTCCAAGCCGTGATCATGGAAGCCTTACGTCTTCATTCCGCCGTCGGTGCACCGTTGACTCGCATCGTCGGTCCCCAGGGCCTCGTAGTCGCAGGCCAATTCTTCCCACCTGGCACCGAAGTCGGCGTCAACGCATGGGTAATCCACTACAACAAGTCCATCTTTGGCCCTGACGCGCACATCTTCCGTCCTGAGCGCTGGATCACGAAGAACAAAGAGGAGCGCGCGGTGCTGGACCGCAACTTCTTGGCTTTTGGCGCTGGTCCACGGACGTGTTTGGGCAAGAACATCAGTCTGTTGGAAATGAGCAAGGTAATTCCGCAGGTTGTTACAAAGTACGATTTTGAGTTGCTGCCTGATGCGAACGGCGAGAATTATACGTGGAGGACAAGGTGGTTTGCGAAGCAGAGCTACAAGGCTATTGTTAAGAGACGGGCGCAGAAGGTTCAGTGAGCAGATAAGTAGTAGCAAGTGCTGCTTTGCTGCTAAAGGAAAATCAGAAGAGAAGAAGGTATTTTATTTCAAGGTATCAAAGGTGGTTGTTGTTGTAGTAAAAATGGGGTTTTTAAAAAAAGGGAAAAGCAGCTACTATCTACTAGGTAATTAGCCTAAAAAGTAAAAAAAAAAGGTTATGTATAGCAAACGATGTTTATATAGAAAGTAAATAAAGTTTACGCGTTAAGCGAGCGCTATATTGGAAAAGCTTAAACTACTCAACAAAACTAAGGTTAAAATTTTGCCAAAAGTACTAAAACCAACACTAATTCAAACATGTTTAATAGCGATTGCTAGCTTATAGCTAGCAACAAGATTGCGATAGAGGTAGAGGAGGTAGAGGAGGGTAAGGACACGTACGTTACTGCCGCAGAAGCTTACAATGCTATTTTAAAAAAGTTTTTACTCACTGCTTTTTGTGTACAAGATATCTCTTATTATAAAGAAGTACTGCGTACATATATCTTTTATACTAATAATATAATACTTGGGATTTTTTTTATTTGATAAAAATTAATAGCTAAAGGTAATTAATTATCGCCTGGGTTAACCTATCGCGTGGCTTAATCTTGCTTAGCACGACCAACTTACTCTACGCTATCTTTATAATTGTTATTATTAGTACAACTTCATCATTCCTATTGTGCGCATTACTATGTGATTTAGAAGTCTTTACTATATCTTTCTAGCAGGCTTGCATATTATGCCTAGTCTCTCTATACAGAGAGATAACAAAAAGAAAAAGAAATTTTAATGAATCTCTTTTTTTAAAGCTATATATCTGAATAAGTAGAAGTACTAAGAGTATAATTTCAGGAGTTTTGAAAAGCACAAAGCTTCCTCTTAGAGTTAGACTATTAGTAAGCCTGCTTAGTAGGCTTGATAGAGGAGAGAAAAGGCAGTGAAATTAGGGTTAAAGAAAAATCTAGATAAACCTAGCTTCGACTTTTTAATAAGCGGATAAAAATCTCTAAGAATGATTTATATAATACTAGCTTATATAAGCATGACGTAGGCAACATCTTTGTGTTAGTCTATCACTCAATAAATTTTAAAATAACAAGATAAAAAAAACTACCCTAGAAAATTAAAGTAAAATTGCGTAAGCTTTGCTTAGTGTTAGTCTCTATAGTAACCTCTTTCTAACCTAATATTTTGTCTTCTCTATTATCTCTCTATGTCTCGCCAGCTTTTAACTTTTAGTAAACAGGTATATACTTCATCTTTATAATTAAAGTCCGCCAGTGCTATTAGTACTCTACTGAAGAAATGTAATAAATCTGTTTGTACTACTTTAAAACGTATTAAAATAGAAATAAAGCATCTTTTTACCTCTTTCTAAGCCTAAACTAGGCTATCCTGCTAAGGTCTTTAAAAAAGCTATTTAAGTAGTTAATAGAGACCTTAAAAGAATTCCTAAGAAGACAAATAAGCGAATGCTAGAGGAAAATTGTTTTACTTTCTCTACCAGAAGCCTCGAACGCCTTTTAAAAGCAGAGAAATACTTAATCTCTATTGATAAAGATAAACAGCTTTTAATTGAAGAAAACGCTCTTAATTGCAAAAAGTCGCTAGAAAGACTCTGAAAATTATTGAAAGAATAAACTTCAATAAAATTATATTATTAAACGAGTCTTCTATATAGCGTGGGCACGGCGCTAGGCAAGAATACGTCTAAAAAAGGAGGAATAAGTGAGTTAGTAAGGAACAGGTGTCTACTACAAAGCAAAGTAAGTTTAAACGAAATTTACCTAATCTACAGGATATATTAGAAAACCTAGTTTGTAATTGAGGATTTGGCTTCGGCCTTTTAAGACAACCTTTTGATGTGACTACACATTTTGTAAACACCTTTTTAGTAAAAAAAGGTTTATTGCTAACAACAAATATCTAGGCTCACGCCTCCTTGTTCGGCATTGCTAGCACGCAATTAGTGTGTCGCATGTTTAGACAAAAACAAAAATGCGCAAAAGCCCTTCAAATAACTCTCTTAACTAATAAATATTTACTACTAACTATTCACTGCTAACTACAACTTTTGTTATTTTATTGCTATTTTAGTAGTATTATAGTTACAGCGTTTAGTGCCTATTTTTAGATGTAAATAAATAATAATAGTATTACTATTTATGCACAGCTCTTCTATTTTTAAAAGTGTTTAAAAAAATGCTCTTGTTTATTACTTTGTCTTAGCTACTTAATAGCTATCTTAATACACTTTTACTTTTTATAAAGCTACTTTTAAGTCTCTTTACTAGAGTTGTATTTGCGTAGAAGAAGATTACTAAAGTAATATACTTTTACTACACCTAAACTATTAATATACGTAGTATATATAGTATACTAGCTAAACTAGCCTTTTATAGTTTTTATTGTAACTTTAATATTTATAATACTAGACGCAAAAATATTTTAACTATAGTTTTATTCCACTTTTTATACTAATTTTATTACTATAAAAACTATCACTACTAGCTCTATTGTAACTAATAAAGGTAGCTGCATATAAATAGTAAACGCTAGCTTTGTAATTTACTACTATAGCTTCTAGTATAGTAACTTAGTAAAGTTTAACTTTACTTATTATAAGTCATTAGTCTTTGTGTTAAATAAGAAAAAAATAGTCTAAGCATTATATTATTTATATATATGTTGTTTATATATAGTACTATATATTATAAAAGATTCTAAAAGCAAAAATTAGTAGGTAGAAAGCTTTTATAGAGAAGTATTGCAGGCTTCTGCTGCAGTAACGTACGTGTCCTTAGTTTTCTTTTTTATCTCTATCGTAATCTTGATGTTAGCTATAAGCTAGTAATTGCTATTAAATACGTTTTAATTAGTGTTATTTTTTAGTATTTTAAGTGAATTTTTTTTTTCTCTAATTTTTGCTTAGTAGTCTAAGTTTTTCTAGTCTAAGCGGTTAACGCGTAGACTTTATCAACTTGCTCTTTACATCTTGTTAACTACACACAATCTTTTTTTTTAACTTTTGCGTCTAATTAGTTAAGGGTAGCTGCTTTTTACTTTTTTTAGAAATTATATTGTGAATACAACAACTACTACCACCTTTGACACTTTAAAAATAAAGCAATTAAGGATATTCATTTATTTACAGCTAGCCTGCTGACTGGAATATAGCACGCTCGATTTCTATCTTTGTTTGGGGAGCTATCTGGATAGGTAGTAGATCTAAGCTACACATTACTATATCACCAAACAATACTAGAATCTTTAGAAATACTTAATATTTAATGGAGATTGTACACTCTATCTTTAAGCGTTTTTCAAAGAAATCAATTGATATGTCTTTAACAATTTGATCTATAAAGCTAAGACATTGTTATTACTTTATATTTCTTCTGTATCTTTTGATATATTAATAGCTAATAACTGATTCTATTTAGGCTAAAAAGTTAAGCAGGATAACGCCAAGATCTATCAGACGCTACTAGTTATCTCCTAGTTTTCTAGAAATAGGATTTCTCTTTTTGAGCATCCTGCCTATAGTTCAGATTTAAATCCTTTACAAAACAGTAAGTGTTTGCTTAAAAACGCGCCAGGAAAGAGCCTTATTGCCTCTTTAGGCATTGGTCAAAGCGTTAAAGGAGTAGAATTGTTTAAAAAGTAATTTTAGAAGAGTAAGATATTATATCATAAGAGGCGATTAATAATTGTATTAAGTCTTTACCTAAGCGAAATTTAGCTGTGAAAGCAGCTAAAGGTTAGTATAATATGTACTATTTACTAGCTTTAGCTACTATAATATAACGTGTTTCAAAAGCGAGTCAGTAACCCAAGCGAGTTAGTAACGTTAAACTAGCGCACTACCTGCGCAGAACAATCGCGCAACGCGCAACTTACTTATTAAAAACTATAGCAAGCTTATCTATTCTTTAGACTTATTGCTGTCTTTAGCATTATCTATCTTTAAATTATAGGTGCAAGAGTTATATTCTTATTTACTACAACGTCTATAGTGCTTTGCGCTGCGCACCTTAGGCGCAGGCACTTTGCTAGCATTACGCTCCCTACTTACCCTCTTAGTAATTAAATTCCATACTTCCTTTGCTGTTAGGGTCTTCTCTATTCAAATATACTTTTGCTTTCTTAACTAATACTTAATAAGCTTATTAATTGCGCTTCATATACGCGCTTCTTCTTTTTACAATAATATTATATCATGTGCAATTTTCTATACGCTTTTACTTAAATAGTAAATCTATTTATCTAATAAGCTGGCAGAGAACTTATAATAATTTAAAATGTTCGATTAAGTAAGCATAGCGTACGCCCTAATTTTACGCATATTACGCGGTGTTTACGCCTCTTATACGTCTTACCTTAGTAGTAATAGTGCTAGAGTCTGCAACCTTACGTTAAGCTTTAATAGAACTGCTTGTAGGTTATATAGAACTACCCTAGGACCTTTAAAACCCACTTTAATACTTCTTGCTATTAAAGACTATTTGAAAGCTAACTTAAATTCTTCAAACAAGGCTTTTATATTAATTAAATGTATTTATTTATTTTTAAGAAATTAAAGATCATGGTTATTGTTGTAGTTATAATATAATTTCTAGAAAAGTAAAAAGCAGCTGCTCTCTACTAATGAGTTGCAAAAGTTGAAAGAAGATTATATGTAGTTAGCAGACCTTTTGATGTGACCACACATTTTGTAGACACCTTTTTAGTAAAAAAAGATTTATTGCTAACAACAGGTATCTAGGCTTATGCCTCTTTGTTTAGCATTGCTAGCACGCAATTAGTGTGTCGCATGTTTAGACAAAAACAAAAATGCGCAAAAGCCCTTCAAATAACTCTCTTAACTAATAAATATTTACTACTAACTATTTACTGCTAACTACAACTTTTGTTATTTTATTGCTATTTTAGTAGTATTATAGTTACAGCGTTTAGTGCCTATTTTTAGATATAAATAAACAAAAACAGCATTACTATTTATACACAGCTCTTAGGCAACTTACAAAATCCTCCTACTTATTAGTTTGTTCTAGCTACTTAATAGCTATTTTAACACGCCTTTACTCTTTGTAAAGCTACTTCTAAGTTTCTTTACTAAAGTTGTATTTACGTAGAAAGAGATTACTAAAGTAATATACTTTTACTACACCTAGACTATTAACATGCGTAGTGTATATAGTATACTAGCTAAACTAGCCTTTTATAGTCTTTATTGTAACCTTAACATCTATAACACTAGACGCATTAAAAATATTTTAATTATAATTATATTCTAACCTCTACACTAACTTAACTACTACAGGGACTATTGCTACTAGCTCCTTTTTAATTAACAAAGGTAGCTACTTAATAATAGTAAACAATTTGTAATTTACTACTATAGCTTCTAGTATAGTAACTTAGTAAGGTCTAACTTTACTTAATATAAGCTATTAGTCTTTGTATTAAAAAGGAAAAAAAATAGTTTAAGTATTATATTATTTATATGCAAGTTGTTTGTATACAGTACTATATAGTATATAAAATTTTAAAAGTAAGAAGTAGTAGGTAGAAAGCTTTTATAAAGAAGTATTACAAGCTCCTGCTACAGTAACATGTATATTCTTACTCTCCTCCTCTATCTCTATTACAATTTTGTTGCTAGCTATAGGCTAGCAATTGCTATTAGTACTTTTAGCAAAATTTTTTTACCCTAGTTTTTGCTTAGTAGTCTAAGCTTTTCTGCTCTAAGCGCTTAGCGCGTAGACCTTATCCACCTACTGTTCGAATCTTGTTAACTACACATAATCTTTTTTTTGACTTTTGCGACTAATTAGTAGAGGGTAGCTGCTTTTTACTTTTTTTAGAAACTCCATTTTGACTACAACAACAACCACCACCTTTGACACCTTAAAAATAAGTAGTTAGCAGAATTTAAACAGTAAGTAGCAGAAAAGCTTAGACTACTAAGCAAAAACTAGGGTAAAAAAATTTTGCTAAAAGTACTAAAAAACAACACTAATTAAAACGTGTTTGACAGTAATTGCTAGCTTTCAGCTAGCAACAAAATTGCGATAGAAGTAGAGGAGGTAGAGGAGAGTAAAAATACGTATATTACTGCAGCAGAAGCCTGCAATACTTTATAAAAGCTCTCTGCTTACTACTTCTTACTTTTAGGATTTCTTACACTATATAGTACTGTATACAACTAACTTACATATAAATAATATAATACTTAGACTATTCTTCTTCTTGTTTAACACAAAGACTAATAGCTTATATTAAGTAAAGTTAGACCTTACTAAGTTACTATACAATAAGCTATAGTAGTAGATTATAAAGCCTGCATTTACTATTATTAAGTAGCTTTCTTAGTTAGTTAAAGAGAAGCTGTTAGCAGTAGCTTTTATAGTAATTAGGTAAACGTAGAAGTTAAATTTTATTATTAATACCTTTTCAATGCGTCTAGTATTATAGATATTAAGGTTCTGTTAGAAGATATAAAAGGCTTATATAGTAGTAAGTCTATTAAATATATTGCGCATATTAATAATCTTAGTACAGTAATAGTAAATTATTTTACTAATTTCCTCTTACGTATATGCAACTTTAGTAAAGAGACTGTATAGTAGCTTTATAAGAAGCAAGAGCGTATTAAAACAGCTATTTAGTAGCTAGGACAAACTAATAAGCAAGAGAAATTTGTAAGTTGCTGTTAAAAATAAATAACCTATGCTTAGATAGTAATGCTATTATTGTATGTATACATCTAAGTATAAGCGTATACTAAAAAAACTGTAGCTACAACACTGATAGAATAGCAATAAAGACAATAGAAGTTATAGTTAGTACTAAACAGTTATCACTGAAGAGGGTTAGTTAGAGAGATATTGCGCATCTTCGTTTCTGTCCGAACATGCTAGAGCGACACACTAATTACGTGCCGGCAATGCTAAACAAGGGGGCGTGAGTCTGTTGTTAGCAATAAATCTTTTTTTACTAAAAAGGTGTCTACAAAATGTGTAGTTACATTAAAAGGTTGTCTTAAAAGGCCAAAGCTAACTAAAGAGATACAACATAAGAATATAAAGCCTAAAGACCTAGTCTTTTTTTAAAACTAAGTTTAAGAAATTAATATATCTTAAAATTGCAAACTTAATTTAAAGTATCTAGAACTGTATTATGTTTATAACGCCTAGCTTAATAAAGAGACCTACTGCGTTAAAATTTTTAACACTACGAGCTGTCTATAGATAAAATCTAGTTAGTAATTGAAGCCTTTTTAGTAAAGACTTGTGCAGAATATTATAAAAAAAGTTTAAGAAAATATGAAGTTATGAGATCTTAATTATTAGAAGCAAACTAGCTTCCTAGTAAACATTCCTATCTTGCTAGACTTACTGAAACTGCCTACTAAACTACTATTACTTTTACCTCCTGAAATAAGTAATGATCTTTATTTTTAAGCTATTATTACTAAGCGTCTTGTAGAAGAAGAGCGTTGTGCAAATAGAGAAAAATTTAGAAGCTTAGATTCTTACTCTAACACTATTATAAACAGCAACTAATAAGCTATCTATTTTAAGGTATTAAAGGTCGTGGTTGGTGTTGTAGTTAAAATAGGTTTTCTAAAAAAGTAAAAAGCTGCTGCCCTTTACTAATTAGTCGAAAAAGTTTAAAAAAGATTGTGTAGTTAATAAAATTGAAATAGTAAGTAGATAAAGTCTACGCGCTAAGCGCTTAGAGCAAAAAAGTTTAGACTACTAAGCAAAATTAGAGTTTAAAAATTTGCTAAAAGTACTAAAAAACAACACTAATTAAACGTGTTTAACAGCAATTGCTAGCCTATAACAAGCAATAAGATTGCGATAGAGGCAGAGAAGATAAAAGAGGTAGAGAAGGTGGAGGAGAGTAAGGACACAAACGTTACTGCAGCAGAAGCCTGCAACACTTTATAAAAGCTCTCTATCTACTACTTCTTACTTTTAGGATTTTCTACACTACACAGTACTGCATACAAACAATATAATACTTAGACTATTTTTTTCTCTATTTAACATAAAGACTAACAGCTTACATTAAGTAAAGTTAGACCTTACTAGGTTACTATATAAGAAGCTATAGTAGTAGATTATGAAGCCCGCGTTCACCTTTGTTAAGCGGCCTCCCCGGTCGGTCGAAGAGGAGCTGTCGGCGGTAGCTCCTATGGTAATCAGGTGGACGCAGAGGTCGAATTCTGTACTAATATGCTATAGAACAGCTTATATTTGTAGAATAAGGAGGAGATACTATATAATTAGTATCTACTTTTACTTTTCGCTAGTTATTTACTAACATCCTGTAGAAAATTTAGGTACAAACTACTTATTTTACAAATTGTAGATATGCTGTAAGCACTTTTATTTTATAAATATTACACATAACTATGTAATACTCTACTAATATTATGTTTAACGCTCTTTTACAAGCTTTCTTAGCGCTTAAACGCCATTTTAATAGTCTACTACGTTTTAAATTAGTTGCTTTAGAAGCAAGAAATTCTTTAATTAGACTATTGCTTTCTATTTCCTAACTTTAGCTATTTTTGAGCTTTATGCATCGTAGCTAAACAAGCTAGCTTACTTAGTTAACTACAGCTAAGAACTCTCAAAGCAGCACCCTTTTATAGTTTGAAATAGTAAGACATATATTATAACCATCAACTACTAGCATTATACGCTATGAACTAGTAATAAGAAGCTACAACTACTGCAGCACTATAAAAGCTACATAATTTATTAAAGGCTAATATTTAAGCGTCTTTAGCTAGTAGGAGTAATAACAATAATAATAGCAAGCAAGAACTTGTGTTTCCTTTAAAGAAAAGTCTCTTTACACTATAGGTCAAGAATGAGCTTAAAAGCAATATTAGCTTAACAACTCTTTTAGCTACGTTAGAAGTCAGCACTTAGAAGCATACTACTAGAGTTAAATCTTTACTTGTCTTTGACGGATTAGCTAGTAACTACTAGATTTCTTAATATCAAAACAATAAGCTGTCCTTTTAGTATAGATAGTACTCTACCTAGGCCGCAAGTATAAAGAACTTAGCATAGTAACCCTTAGTAATACAAATAATATTATAATACAATACACTAAGCTTAGCAATCTTAGATTACTAGCAGCGCTACCAAAGCTTAAACAAGACCTACTATACTAGTAAAATAAAAATAAGCAAGGGCTAGTAACAATAAATAATTATTAGCACTATGCTACAAACACCACAACACTTTTTAAGATTTTTAACGCTATTAGTAGTCTTAACTTTAATTCTAGTGTTGCGCAAAACAAGCTTAAGAAACGAATTATTAAATATGGTAGCTAGTAGAGACCTACTATCCCTGGTTCTTTTACTAGTAGGGGTAGCGCCAGTTAGCCTAGCTAAGTTGCTATAAGCATATAGTATTAGCTTTTAAGCCTGAAAGCTACATCAACTTAACTCTAGCAAATTCTATAAAAAAAAAGGCGTTATAAGCTTTAGCTTCTACTTTTAGCTGCAGGCAATACAAAGGACATGCATAACGTTTTACTTAAAGCTTAATACTAAAAGGTGCTATTATCTTATATCTCTTAATATTAGACTTTTAGCACCTTACAAACAGCAATAGTATTAGCGCTAATCTCCTAGCTTTTGAAGAGTTTTAACAAGCACGCAGGATAGCTACTTTTACTAAAACGTTTTTCATAGATAACAAAAACAATAGTATTGTACAGGTATTAGAGTGTATAAAGACATAATAACACGAGAGCAGGAGATTACTAGCGATTAAATCATGTAAGAACTAGGTTAGTAAATTAATAATCTTATTGTAAGTTGAGTACGAAAGACTAGTAAAAGAAGGAGACGCCTATTTAATAGTAAAGTGTTAGGGTAAGTTCTAGAGTAAGTAGATAATAAATTGTAACCCCTTTCTGCAATACACAGAAGAGGTTAAATACTTGTGAAGATTGTCCGTAGATGATCTGTGTTAGTTCTCTTGGAATAAGTGAGTACAATGGACGAGGGTTGTACTAGCATAATTAGTAGATTAATGTAATAGTATAGGGTTGTGTTAGCATATTTAGTAGAACAATGTAACAACATAGAAGAGTTAAAAATTAAGTAATTCTTAGATTGCACTTAAAGTTGAACACACTAAACTATAAGGGCTTAATGCTTACTACTATATACTAAGAGAGTGTTATACTGTCCTATAGAATCCTATGCTGTCCTATGCGTAGGACGTTATACGATTTTGTAGTATATTGTAGAACGCATATAACTTATTTTATAAAGGATTTCTGCTAAGGCTTGTAAGATTACGTGCTTAGTGCAAGGTAGCATTATTTATAAGCACATAAAGGCTTACTCTCTATATAAGTAGTCTAGGATTTCTTTCTGCTTTTATTCTTAATACATAGTCTGTACTTTCTTTTTTTTAAGTTTATAATACTATTTTCTTTATTAATATTCTTGTCTTTATACAGTAGCTTAATAGTTTTTTATAGTACTGCTTATTGTTATATACTTAATAATTATATTAAGAGTATTAATTAACTTGCTATATTTACCTGTTAATATTATATTCAGAAAAGTTTACTATATTACATATTTTAAGTAAAGAGCGCGTATAGGAATTATTATAAGAATAAAGTAAAAAAGTATATTTTAGTAAAGGTACTTTTACTAGATTATTTGCATTTAAACTAAAAGTTAGCTTAATTAAAGTATTAGAAGTCTAGAGCTAATATAGTAGAGTTAGTTATACTTAAAGCATTATTAGCAGCACGTGTAAAAAAAAATTATCTTTAGAAATAATAAAAGGCGCTAGCGCGTTATAAGTAATAGTTAATTAATAAGTTAAACAAATTTATTAAAAAATAAAAGCTTTAAAAGCTATAGAAGGTATTAACTGTAAAGTTAGTATTTTAAAGAGTAGCCTAATGCTTAGCACGCTGTTAGTAGGTTAAAGCGCATTCTTTTTTTCTTATTTAGAAAGTAATTTTACTTTTAATAACTTCCTAAGTAATATGCATAGTACTATATTAGTAGTTAACAATAATTTATAAAGTCTATATTTAGTTTTTATATCTTCTTGCTATTTAAGTATTTTAAGTATTTAACTAAGTATTTTTTGCTATTATTTTATATTTAGTGTATAAGAATCTTCTTAACTTTAAAAATATTATCTTTTTTATTTTAAAATTAAAAGTTTTTAAAAATAATATTTTTAAATCTGCTAGTCCTAAGATATTAATATAAAATCTTAGGTAGATTTTTAAATTAAGTAGAAAGTTAAGTGTATACATAACTAGTCCCTTCTAGTCTAGAATTAAAAATAGTCTAACTTTAACATTATTAAATTCTTTATTAAGTTATTTAGTGCAAAGATTCTTTGTAAGCAAATATACTTTTCTTCTTTTTCTTAGCTAAGGTGCTATTTTTTATTTTTAGTTAACATATAAAGTACTTTAGCGTTAAGCTTTCTTAAATATTATTTTAAGTAACTTATGTACTATCATTTGCTTATTAGCTGTAGAAATAGCTAATTTTATTTTGTAGCTTAGGAATATTTATATAAAGAGTTTTAGGTGTCTCTTATAGTTTATATAAAATAGTGTTAATTTTATAAATTGTAAAATCTTGTTGTTGTATACCTTTTGTGCTATTAGTAGTAGTAATACTTAGTTGTTTTGCTGTTAATTTGTTAATATTTTTAAGTTGGATTTTGTTATATAATATTTTTATTTAGTTTGCCTTTTTATTTCTAAATAGTAACTGTAGATAGCTTTTATTATATTTTAATTGCAGCTAATAATGTTGTCTAAAAGTTAAAAGTAAAGAGCTTCTTTTTGTTCCTAATAAATAATTTTAGTATACTATAGTATTTAATGATTTAGTTGTTAATAATGTGTAGTAGCTGTACTATTATAAAATCTTTTTCAAGGTAATATACTCTACTTATGTTATAAATTAATTAACTACTATAAAGATTGCGTTGTGAAATACTTTTATAATAAAGTTTTTTAAGACTAGTAGTCTTATAATAAAGTTCATAAAGATGTCTAACTATAATATGTTAGGTAGCTTTATTGCTTATATATCTTTATAAAGTGCGTAGGTACTGTGCTTATTCTTCTAATAGTCTGCGCACTTAGTAATAAAGGCAGTAACTTTATTTTTATCTCTAGAAACTTATAATGTCTCTTAATAAGTCCTATATTTTAAGAAATACTAGAGCAACTATATATAAAGTTGTTATAGTATTATTTAATAATTACTTTTAATAATTTCTTTAGTATGTTGTGTGTTACTTGTAGAATTGCTTTTAGTATTTTTACTAGTTCTAGTAATCTATTTTTATTAATTTTAAGTATTATAGTATTTATATTTTCTTTATTATCTGCAATATTGTATTGCTAGCTAAAAGCGTTTGCTCTGCTATTTTCTTTTTTCAATGTATATATGATTTTAGATTTATATTATCTAAGTAATTTCAACTATCTTACTTATTATTCATTAAGTACTTTAGTAATTGTAAAGTTAACTAGGTTTATATAATCTATGAATATTATAAGTTTTAAGCAGCTTTCTACGTATGCTCTCTAATAGTGTAAGTATATAATAATAGCTAGTAGCTCCTTATTGTAGACGTTATATTGTTCTTCTAGTCTAGAGAACTTCTATAAAAAGTACGTAATTAAGTACTATCTACCTTTATATAGCCAACTAGTACAGCTTTTTAGTTTAGAGTCTGATGTATTAGTTTTAAAGCGCAATAGTTATTCTACATAAAATATATAAAATTATAGTAGTTTTATGCTTACTTTATTAAGCACTAAGAAGGCGTTTTTGTTTTACTTTACTTAAAGGGCAGTTTTTCCTTTTAAGTTCTGTTAATAGAATTTCAATTTTAAAGTAGTTTTTAATAAACTATTAGTTAAAGTTTAAAAATATTGAAAATAATTATATCTTTTTAACTATTATTAATTGTAGCTATTTCTTTATTCCTAATATCTTTCCTTTACTTATATATACTTCTCATACTCTTACTATGTATTTAAGAATAACTTGTTTATTATTATAAAATTTTTACTTCTTTAGTTTAAGTTAGAGGTTAAACTAATTTTAGCATCTTAGTACTGTACTAACATGTTTCATTTGATTCTTTAAGGTCTTAAAGTAAATAAAAATATTATTTAATATACTTTAACAAATATATCTTAGTATAATCTTAACATGTTATTAATAAGTTCTTAAAATAGTACTTAGGTGTTTATAAGCTTAAATATTAGAAAAGTGTATTTATAATATTCAAATCTTGTTTAAAACACTGTTTTTTTATACTTTTCTTCATTTTAATAAAGTAGTATTTGTTTTAAAGGTCTAATGCTATAAAGACTTTAGCATAAGATAATTAATTCTAAAGCGTTGTAATATTTGGTAGTAAGTATAAACTCTTTGCTATAATATTCTTAAGTTCTTAGTAGTTAATATATATTCTTAGTACCCTGTTCCTTTTTAGTAGAAAGAGCATATGGAGTCTTGTTAGTAATAATAAAAAATTAAAAAATCTTTTTTAAATTTTTATTAGCTTAGCCTTTAGTTTTTTAAGTTCTTCTTTAGATAATTAATAAATTAGCTTAAAGAGTAAAGTCTTTCTTTTTTCTAAGATAATCTCATAGTCTTAGAGTTAGTATTTTAGTAAACCTTTACTATTTACTACTTTTATTAAAAAGTGCTAAAATTCTTCATACTTTTTTAAGATATCTAGAGTTACGTGCTTTTCTAAAACTCTAACTTTGTAACTTAAAAGTGCCTTTATAGTATTTATTTAGTTTAACTTTTATATTATAAGGCTATGTTTAGTTAAATTTTACTATTGTTTAGCAATATTACAAATTTTCTTTTTATTTACTATTATAGTTATTAGATATATAGGCTAGCTGCTAGTTGCGTCTAGTCTATAGCACCTTAATAAGAACTTCTTTAACTTTTAGCTAATTTATAAATTATGTTCTTATAACTAAGAAATCTCTAATATAATATTGTAAGTAGCTAATCTAAAAACGTTAAAGTTAAACTTTTATATTTCTCAATACTAAGCATTATATTATTAGCTTTATGTGTAATAGTTGTCTTACCTAGTATAAGTTAACTATTAGCTATATATAGTAGGTAAAGTTCTTATTTTTTAGTGTTTATAAGCCTGCTACTTATACTACTTAAAAAGAAACAAAGTTAGCTTAGGAGCTAAAGTTTACTAATACTATTACTTAATATCGATTAAGCTTTACTAGTAGCTTAAGAAGGCTTAAAAGATTTACTGCATTAATCTCTCTAGTAGTTCTAAGTATCTTAGGTATCTATTTAAAAAAGACTAACGTGTTTCCTAGGTTGGTGGCTAACTTAGTATGTGGCTAAGCGAACACTAAGCGTAACACCTGCGCTTTAACTTTGCGCATTACGAACAGAATATATTAATAAAATATAGTAAGCTAATCTATTCTGTAGACTTGATGCTATCCTTAAGATCCTCTATTTTTACCTTATAAGTGCAGGAGTTGTGTTTTTTTTTACTACAACGTCCGCAGTGCGTTACACTGCGCACCTTATGTATAGGTTCTTTGCTAGTATTATAACTACTACTATACTTCTTAGTAATCAAGTTACTTACTTCCTCTACTATTAGAATTTTCTTCATTTATATATACTTTTGTTTTCTTAACTAATACTTTGTAAGTTTATTAATTACGCTTTATATGCGCACTTATTTTTTTTATAATAATACTATATTCTGTGTAATTTGCTGTGCGCTTTTACTTAGCTAGTAAATTTTTTTATTTAATAAGCTTATAAAAGACTTATAATAGTTTTAAATCTTTTATTAAATAAGTATAGCTTGTACTTTAATTTTGCGCGTAGTACGTAATGTCTACGCCTTTAATACCCCTTACTTTAGTAGTAATAGTACTAGAGTTTATAACTTTATATTAAGCTTTAATAGAATAGCTTATAAGTTATATAAGACTAGCCTAGCACTTTTAAAGCCTACCTTAATATTCTTTACTATTAAAGACTGCTTAAAAGCTGGTTTAAATACTTAGAGAAAAGTTTTTTTGCTAACAAAGTATATTTAGTTACATACTAAAGCTAAAATCTAGTTACTATACTTACGCTTTAATAGCGCGAGAAAGCCAATATTTAAAGGCTATAGTAAATATATTAAGTGTAAAAGTATATAAAAAGAATTATTTTCGTTTTTTTACAAAAATTTTAGAATTTAAGCAAGCTATAACTTTTATAGCTATTCATAATAAGTAGCTAGTATATATTCATAGCGCTCTACTTTATATACTTATTAAAATGCTTTTACTAGGTAAAAGCAAGTTAGTTATTAGATTAGCTGTTAAAACTTAATTTAAGAATTTAATTATAAAGTAAATTCTAAAACTAAATATAAGTAAGTATACTACTTATAGAAATAATAAAGAAAAAAAATAAGTGCTTTGCAGTACTTACGCTTTAAATAACAGTAATATACTTACAGTGACTAAGCTAATTTTTTTTTTAATTTTTTTAAGCTTATAATAACTATTTACAATAAAATCTTACTTATTATAAAGCTAGTTTTATTAAAGTTATTAATATTGTTATTTTTAATTTCTTATTTCTATTTTGTTGCCTATACTAAGCTAAACTAGCGTTTAATAAGCGCTAGATCTTTGCAAGTAGCACGCTAGTAATTATATAGCTAGCTTTAGCGCGTATAGAGCTTAGAAGTCCTTTTAATAAACTTGTTGGAGATTAAGCTACTTAGCTGTTTCTCCACAGAATCCAGGTGCTCAAAATCACACCTACACTACGCAAGCTATTGCGTAAGTACAGATCTTTCTAGAATGCAAGTAACAAGTATATATAGACTGTAGTTTAGCTTGTAGTTAGAAATAAAGAGAGAGTTCTTAAGAGAAAAAACAATTACAATTAAGCAGTTGTACAATACAATAACAAGACCCAATTTCTCTCTTCCCCTAGTCTCTATATTATTTATTTCTCGTATCTTATCGTTCTACTTCCGCACCTCCTCAAGTCTACTACAAACAAGTAGAAGGCAGAGACCTCTACCTCTAAGTTGATAGTAGAACAAGCAGCAATTAGGCCTAGAGATTAAATCTCCAACAAAACTTATTAACTTAGTTTTTTTTAATAAGCTTACTACTGCGCTTATGTAGTAGATTATTAGCTATTTCTTAAATAGTAGCTTTTATAGGGGCAAATCCTCTGCAGACTTATTAAGAATATACTTTATAATAGCCTTTTTTTAAATATATTTATGCGCTTTACGTATATTACCTAGTTGGGTTACGTACGTTTCTTGTTGTATTATTAGGCTAGCGTTCTTTAAAAGATATTATATAGCTTTACAGCTTCATTAACGCTTTAAACGCGTCTTGTATTAAGATTAAAGATAGCAAGCTATATATTAGCTTTAATATAGGACGAATAACGCTCTTTAAGTTAAGACATAACGCGAAGTTAAAGCGCAGGTGTCGCGCTTAGTGTTCGCTTAGCCACATACCGGGTTAGCCACCCACTCGGGAAACACGTTATATGCTAAATTAATAAAACTATTTAGCAACTATATATAGTTTGCATTTAATATTCAAGTAAGTGTGCTGTAAAGGCTAGTTACACTTCTATGCATGATTTCTATTTTTATCATTCTTTTACTATGTTATATATATTTATAGAGTCTTTTCTAAATTATAATGTCTATAAAAGTATAAGCTATGTTATTTATTTTATATATGTACTACGCAATTGTTGTTAAGGTAGATATACTATAAGTATGTACATTAAGGTATTTCTTTTAGTTTCTTTAAAAACTATTTTAACTTATACTTATTTAAGTAGTATATAGTGCAGCTATTATATATATATATATGCTGTCTATAAGTACATTGCGTATTCTAGGTTACGCAAATTTATTTTATAGTATATACTGTTATAGCTAAGTTCTTATACTTTATAATTTTAGCGTGTTGCTTAAAGTTTTTGATAATTGTTTTTTTTAGTGTAACAGTTAATACGTTAGTTCTTCTTACAATGCCTTAGTATTTTTTACCTATTTTTATACAAAATTATTAATTTCATCTTAGTTAGTAGCTAAGGTAATTTCTTTTTTTTGTAGTTTTTTTTATAAGTTTATAAAGTATGTATCTTCTTTAAGCGTTCTACTATTAAGTCTAGTACAGTTTTTCTTAAGTTATTTAAGTTGTCCTAGTCAGGTATTATCTTCTTTTATAAAATGTAACTTGTTAAAGATGTTTGCTTTTTTTAAACTAGTGTAAAAAGTTAATAGCTTTCTTAAATCTTAGCTATCTTATTATACTTAGTTTAGTGATTTAAAGTTACTTTTTCGTTAAGTATTATTTTAAAGATATTTTTATATAAAGTTTCTTCTAGTGTAATTATAGTTAACTCTTTTAACTCTTTCATAGCTGCCTTGTCATATTCTTTAAACCTTAATAGTAAGTAAAGTAATACAAAAAATAAAAATTATTTTTAGGCATTGTACAGTATACAATGTTTAGCCATTAAGTTACTTTACTTTAGCTTTAGCAGTTCTATTTTTTATAACCTTTTTTACTTTATACATAGTAAGTAATTTTTTTTAATAATTTTATAATACTAAAACTTGTTTTTTCTAATTCTTTTATTAAAATCGTTATGGTATATATGCTTGTAGCTGTTAGCTACATAATAATTTAAGATTTTAAAAGTATTATCTTATTATTAACTTTAGTTAAGGTATTAACGTTAGAATATTTAATAAGGTTAAACGTCTATGTTTTCGAGTGTCAATTTCTTTAAATAAATAATTATTATTTTTACTCTAGCTTATAAAAATTTTCATCTACTTAAATAGCCTTAGCTATAAGTTTATTAAGTATATTAATTGTAGTTTTGCTTTGTATATGTTTTATTTATATAGCTAGTTTAAATCTTGTTAGTATATCTATATAAAAGTATTGTTATTTATTTTATAACTGTTTTGTAGTGTTAAAACTCTATTATATAGTTAGCTATAGAGCGCATTTAGTATTACTTTTAGATCTTTTGTTTTGCTACTATAAGTTTTTTAAAAAGTAAGATTACCTTTCTTGTTTTTGTTTTAAAGTTGTTTTTGTCTTTAATAAATGCTTTCTTAATATTTTTATTAACAATAATCTCTATGAATTAAAAAAATATAGAGTTAGCTTATTTTATAGTAGTTTTTTATAAAGAATTAAAGGCTTATGTAACTGCGTTGTTATTGTTAATTTTAGTTTTTTTAATAAAAAAGTATTTCTTAACTTAGAGTAGCAATTTTTTAAGCTTATTATAATTACTATAGTAAGTATTAAGCTTTTTTAGCTTACAAAGTTATTTTTGTAGTTAAAATATTAGGATAGGTGTTTATTATAGTATTAATTTTCTTAAGACTTTTTTGATTATAAAACTAATCTATAAACAACTAAAATTAGATTTTTTTAAAATAATTAAGTATAATAGACAAAGTTTCTACTAGTATAATTAGTAAATTAATATAATAGTATAAGGTTGTGTTAACACATTAGTAGAATAATGTAATAGTATATGAAGGATAAGAATTAGGTAATTTTTAAATTTCTACTTAAAGTTAAACGCATTAAGCTATAAAAGCTTAGTGCCTACTACTATATACTAAGAGAGTATTATACTATCTTATAGAATCCTATGCTGTTCTATACGTAGGACGTTGTAGGATTTTTTAGTACATCATAGGACGCATATAACTTATCTTATAAAGGATTTCCGCCAAGGCTTGTGGGATCACGTGCCTAGTGCAGGGTAGCGTTATCTACTAGCACACAAAGGCTTGCCCTTTGTTTAGGTGGTCTAGGATCTCTTCCTGCCTCTATCCTCCATACATAGTCTGTACCTTCTCTCTTCTTAGGTTCGTAACAATACCTTAAGATTAGGTAGTTAAGCACTAGCCTAGGGTGCAGTCGGGGATTACCCTGTACACTAGCATAAACCTCCTCTTCCTATAAGCTTAGCTCTATTAAGCTCTTCGTCTCGCAGGAAGAAAAGGAAAAAAAAATAGTAAAACAAAAGAAATAAAACAAAGAAAATATAACTTAATAACTTCAGTTACTGCCTAGTGTTAATAGAACGCATTTTTATATAGTAGTTATAAAACATAGGCGTCTAGAGAGCACCTAAATTCTATAAGCATAGTAATTATCTTACTTTGTACTTATTTTAGGCACATTTCTACTGTAAGCTTATTTTTTTTACTTCTATAGACACTAACTTTAACAAAGTTCTAGAGCACTAGTAGCTGATGTACTTAGCGTAGGCGCAAGTACTATATTAGTAAAAGCAGTAAAAGCTTAAGTTTCTAAAATCAATTAACAGTAACTACAGAGGGGTAGCAAAAAAAAGATATTAAAAAAGTTGTTCTTTTGAAAGCTTTAAATTTCTAGTAGTAGAAGGCCTATTTATTTATTTTTTTAGGGTCTTAAAAGTGATGGGTGTTGTTATAATTAAAATGGGGTTCTAAAAAAGTGAAAAGCAGCTACCCTCGACTAATTAATTGAAAAAGTTTAAAAAAAAAAGATTGTGTGTAGTTAACGAGATTTCAACTGTTGGTAAATAAGTTCTAGGAGAAAAGCTTAGACTACTAAGCGATAATTAGGGTTAAAAATGTGCTAAAGTACTACAAAACAACACTAGTTAAAACGTGTCTAACGGCGATTGCTGGCCTATAGCTAATAATAGGATTATAGTAGGATTGTAATAGAATTGTAACATAATATAACAGAGGAAGGAAAGAATACGTTTATTCTATAGCAGGAGCCTGCAATACTTTATAAAGCTGCTACTTTTTACTTACTACTTTTACTTTTTAAACAGCACAGTATACAGACAATTCGCATGCAATATAATACACTACAGTATAGTATATAACTTTTAAAATAAGCATGTTTTTAACTTTAACTTTTATTTAAAGACAAGAAGCTTTTCTATTATACGTCTAGCCTCTAAACTAGTCTAGCTTAAGCTAATTATGCAAATACTTCAGTTTGTTAAGTATTTTTAAACTTAGCCTTTTTAAGACTTTATAATTATATCTTTTGTAAATAACTTTAGAATTTACGATATTTCTATATACAAAGACTTCTTAACCCTTTACTTAGCTAGTTGTAAAAGGCATATAAAACTTATAGAGTATCTACTAAAACTAGTAAAGTAAGTAAAACATTTTCTTTTAGTATTCTTTTTGTTTTTTAATCATGCATAGGCTAAGTAAAGAAACTTTTAACTAGTAAGGCTAGCTGTTACATAACGTTAAAATAGCAATCAAGAAGAAAAAGGTAGAAAAAGAAAAGTAGGCGTTCTATTGTCGCATATATAAGTTTAAAAGCAAGGTAATAATAGTGCTGCTTTTTTAATTTGTCTAAGAGTACTTAGAAGTAAAGCCTTAATATAAGTAGGCAGTATAGGCAGCATAAGTAGAATAGGAGTAGGATAAGGCGCGTTAAGTTAAGAGGCAATTTGCGTCTTTACTTTGCTTTTTTTTATTTCTGTCTAAATATGCGACACACTAATTACGTGCTAGTAATACTAAACAAGGGAGGGTAAGCCTAGATACTTATTGTTAGCAATAAATCTTTTTTTACTAAAAAGGTGAATACAAAATGTGTGGTTACATTAAAAGGTTGTCTTAAAAGGCCGAAGCCACTAGAAGGGCTATATCTAAGAAAGTTAATAATTTGGAGAGCCAAGAACTTCCTCTTTATGATAGGCGGCTTAGTAAGCTATTTAGTTAGCACGGTTGCGCCTGCAATCTCGCCCAAAATAAGTGTAAAGTTCGTCCGTAGATAATCTGTGTTAGTTCTCTTAAAATAAGTAAGTGCGATAGACGAGGGTTGTACTAGCATAATTAGTAAATTAATGTAATAGTACAGGGTTGTGTTAGCACGTTTAGTAGAACAATATAATAACACAGAGGAGTTAAGAATTAAGTAATTCTTAGATTGCACTTAAAGCTGAACACACTAAGCTATAAAGGCTTAATGTCTACTACTATATACTAAGAGAGTATTATACTATCCTAAAGAATTTTATCCTGTTCTATAGAATTTTATGCTATCTTATACGTAGGACGTTGTGGGATTTTATAGTATATTATAAAACGCACATAACTTATTTTATTAAGGATTTGTGCTAAGGCCTGTAAAATTACGTGCCTAGTGTAGGAAAGGGTTATCTATTAGTACACACAGGCTTATCCTTTATTTAAGTAGTCTAGAATTTTTTTTTCCTTCTATTCTTTATATATATTTTGTACCTTCTCTTTTCTTAGATTTATAACACTATTTTTTATTGTTTCTTCAAAAGTAGCCTAATAGTTTTCTGCAGTACTACTTATTATCACGCACTTAGTAATTCTAGAAATAGTATTAGTTAACTTGCCATAGTTGCTTATTAATATTATATTAAGAAGAGTTTACTATATTAGATATTCTTATTTAAAAAAAGGCGTATGAAAATTATTAAAAAATTAAAATTAAAAAGTATATTTTAGTAAAAGTAATATTGCTAGATTGTTTGCAGTTAAATGAAAAGTTAGCTTAATTAAAGTAGTAAAGGTTTGAAGCTAATATAGTAAAGTCAGTTATACTTAAAGCGTTGTTAGTAGCACATGCAAAGAAAAACTATTTTTAAAAATAATATTAAGTACTAGCGCGGTAAAAGTAGTAGTTAATAAGTATGTTTAAGAAATTTATTAAGAAAATTGAAGTCTTAGAAGCTATAGAGAATATTAACTGTAAAGTTAGTATTTCAGAAAGTAGCCTAATACCTAGCACGCTGTTATTAGATTAAAGCGCGTTCTTTTTTACTCATTTAGAAAGTAATTCTACTTTTAACAACTCTCTATGTAAGTTATATATTAATATGCAAGTAGTTAGTAACAATTCATAAAGTTTATATTTAGTTTTTATATATTTTTACCATTTAATTAAATATTTTTTGCTATTGTTTTATGCTTAGTATGTAAAATTCTTCTTAACTTTAAAAAAAATTCTTTTAAAGTAGAAGATAATTTGTAATAGCGTTTCTAAATCTGCTAGTTCTAACATATTAATATAAAATTTAAAGTAAATTTTCATATTAAATAGAAGGTTAAGTATATACGTAACTAGTCGCTTCTAGTCTAAAATGAAAAATGGTTTCACGTTAACGTTATGAAGTTCTATCTTAAGTTATTTAGTGCGAAGATTCTTTGTAACGAAATATACTTTATCTTTTTTTATAGCTAAAGTACTATTTTTTATATGCTGTTAATATATAAAATGCTTTAACATCAAGCCTTCATAAGTAAAATTTTAAGTAACTTATATACTATCTTTAGCTTATTAGCTGTAGCAATAGCTACTTCTATTTTCTAGCTTAAAAATATTTGTATAAAAAGATTTAGGTATTTTCTATAGTTTGCGTAAAATAGTGTTTGTTTTATTTATTTTTAAGGTGTCAAAGGTGGTGGTTGTTGTTGTAGTCAAAATAGAGTTTTTTAAAAAAGTTAAAAGCAGCTACCCTCTACTAATTAGTCGCAAAAGTTAGAAAAAAGATTGTATGTAGTTAGCAAGATTGAAACAGTAGGTAAATAAGGTTTACGCGCTAAGCGCTTAGAGCAGAAAAGCTTAGACTACTAAGCACAAATTAAAGTTAAAAAAATTTGCTAAAAGTAATAAAAAATAACACTAATTAAAACGTGTTTAACAGCAATTGCTAGCCTATAGCTAGTAACAAGATTGCGATAGAAAAAGAAGAGAAAAGTAAGGATATATACGTTACTGCAGCAGAAGCCTATAATACTTCTTTATAAAAGCTCTCTACTTACTACTTTTTTTTTAAAAATTTCTTATACTATTTACTACTATATACAAATAAATTATATACAAATAATATAATACTTAAACTATTTTTCTTTTTTTTAAGAAAGTTAAACTTTACTAAGTTACTATACTAGAAGCTATAGTAGTAGATTACAAAGCTAGCGTTTACTATTATTAAGTAGCTACCTCTATAAGTTAAAAAGAAGCTAGTAGCAATAGACTTTATAGTAGTAAAGTTAGTGTAGAGGTTAGAATATAACTATAGTTAAGACTTTTTTAATACGTCTAGTATTATAAATATTAAAGTTATAATAAGGACTATAAAAAGCTAGTTTAGCTAATAAATTATATACACTGCGTATGTTAATAGTCTAAGTATAGTAAAAGTATATTACTTTAGCAATCTTTTTTTACGTAAATACAACTTTAATAAAAAAACTTAAGAGTAGCTTTATAAAGAGTAAAAGCGTATTAAAATAGCTATTAAGTAGCTAGGACAAACTAATAAGTAAGAGAATTTTATAAGTTACCTCTAAAAATAAAAGAGCTATATATAAATAGTAATGCTGTTGTTGTTTATTTATATTTAAGAATAGGCACTAAACGCTGCAATTGCAACACTGCTAGAATAGCAAAAGGACAATAGAAGTTGCGGTTAGTAGTAAATAGTTAGTAGTAAATAGTTATTAGTTAAAAAAGTTAGTTAGAGGGATATTGCGCATCTTTGTTTCTGTCTAAATATGCTAGAGCAACACACTTATTGCGTGCCAGCAATGTCAAATAAGAGGGCATAAGCCTAGATACCTATTGTTAGTAATAAATCTTTTTTTATTAAAAAGGTGTCTACAAAATGTGTAGTCACATTGAAAGGTTATCTTAAAAGGCTAAAGCCAGTGTTTGTTTTATAGCTCTTAAAATCTTGTTGTTGTATGCTATTTATACTATAAGTAGTAGTGATACTTAATTATTTTGCTATTAATTAATATGTACTTTAAGATAAGCTTTTATTATGTGGTTTGTTTATTTAGTCTATCTATTTACTTATAAATAGTATACTGTAGATAGCCTTTGGTTTATTCTAATTGCAGCTAAAAATGTTGTTTAAAAGTTAGAAGTAAAGAGCTTGTTTTTATTACTAATAACTAACTTTAGTGTACCCTAGTATTTAATAATTCAATATTAATAATATGTGCTAGCTATACTACTATAAGTAACTTTTTAAAGGTAATATACTCCGCTTGTTTTGCAAATTTTAATTAACTACTACCAAAATTGCGTTATAAAATACTTTAGTAATAAGGTTTTTTAAAACTAATAGTCTAATAATAAAGTTTATAAAACATCTTACTATAGTGTGTTAAGTAGCTCTATTACATATATTTCTCTATAAGGTGCATAAGTACTATACTTATTTTTCTAACAATCTGTGCACTTAGTAATAAAAAAAGCAACTTTTTTATTTATTCCTAGAAACATGTAATTTCTTTTAATAAGTTTTATAGTTTAAGTAATACTAAAGTAACTATATAGAAAGTTATTATAGTATAATTAAATAATTACTTCTTATAACTCTTCTAGTATGTTTTGTGTTATTTATAAATTTGTATTTAGCGTTTTCACTAGTCTTAATAATCTATTTTTATTAATTTTAAGTATTATAGTATTAATAACTTTCCTACTTTTTATTATATTATGTTGTTAGCTAAGAGCGTCAGCTCTACTATTGTTTTTTCTTAGTATATACATAATCTTCAACTTATATTATCTAAGTAATTTTAACTGTTTTACTTATTCTTAGTTATGTACTTTAGTAGTTATAAAGTTAACTAAGTTCTTATAATTTATAAATATTATAAGTTCTAAGCAGCTTTCTACATATACTCTCAAATGCTATAAGTATATAATAATAGCAAATAGCTTTTTATTATATATATTATATTATTCGAATGATAGAATTGGACCTCTGCGTCCACCTGATTACCATAGGAGCTACCGCCGACAGCTCCTCTTCGACCGACTGGGGAGGCCGCTCAACGAAGGTAAACGCGGGCTTTGTAATCTACTACTATAGCTTCTTATATAGTAACCTAGTAAAGTCTGACTTTGCTTAATGTAAGCTATTAGTCTTTGTATTAAACAGGAAGAAAAATAGTCTAAGTATTATATTATTAGTATGTAAGTTGTTTATATGTAGTACTGTGTAGTGTAGAAAATCTTAAAAGTAAAAAGTAGTAGGTAGAGAGCTTTTATAAAGTATTACAGGCTTCTGCTGCAGTAACGTATGTGTCCTTACTTTTCTCTACCTCCTCTACCTCTATTACAATTTTATTGCTAGCTATAAGCTAGCAATTGCTGTTAAACACGTTTTAATTAATGTTGTTTTTTTAGTACTTTTAGCAAATCTTTTAACTCTAATTTTGCTTAGTAGTCTAAGCTTTTCTACTTTAAGCGCTTAGTGCGTAGACCTTATCTACTTACTATTTAAATTTTGTTAACTATACATAATCTTTTTTTAACTTCTGCGACTAATTAGTAAAGGGTAGCTGCTTTTCACTTTTTTAGAAAACCTATTTTGACTACAACAACAACTACCACCTTTAATACCTTAAAACATAAATATTATATTATCCTTTTAGTCTAGAAGGTTTCTATAAATAGTACGTAATTAAGTGCTATTTGCCTTTATATAGCTAAGTAGCGTAACCTCATAGTATAAAGTTTAATATATTAGTTTTAAAGCGCAATAGTTGTCTTGCTTAAAATATATAAAAGTATAGTAGTTCTATAATTACTTTCTTAAGCGTCTATAATGCGTGTTTTACTTTCTTAATTTACATAATGAGTATTGTCTTCCTTATAAGTGTTATTAAATAGATTATAATTTTAGAGTAGTTTTTAATAAACTGTTAGTTTTAGTTTAAAATATTTAAAAATGATTATATCTTTTTTACTAGTATTAGTTGCAGCTAGATCTTGATTACCTGCATTTTTTTTTACTTATTTATACTTTCTATGCTCTTACTATATACTTAAGAAAAGTAACACTATTTATATAGAATTTATGTTTTTTTAGTTAAAGTTATAAGTTAAACTAGTTTCGGCACTGTAGTACTATATAGACGTTTTTTATTTAATCCCTTAAGTCCTTAAAGTAAATAAAAATGTTATCTAAGTATACTATAACAAAAATATCTAAATATTCTATTAACATGTTATTAATAAGTTCTTTAAATATTGTTAAGGCGTTTATAAGCTTAAATAGCATAATAGTATATTTTTAGTATCTATATTATGTTTAAAACACTATCTTCTAACCTTTACTTTTCTTATCTTTAATAAAGTAGTTTTTATTTTAAAAGTCTAATGCTATAAAGACCTTAGCGTAAGATAATTAATATTAAAGCTTTATAATATCTAGTAATAAGTAATAATTCTTTACTATAATGCTCTTAAGTTCTTAGTAGTTAACATATATTCTTAGTAGCTTATTTTTTTTAAGTACAAATAGTATAAGAAATCCTGCTAGTAATGTTAAAAGTTTTATATATCTTTTTTTTAAATTTTTATTTAGCTTAGTTTTTAGTTTCTTAAGTTTTATTTTTATAATTTATAAATTAGCTTTAAGAGTAAAGTTTTTTTTTTTAAAATAATTTTATAGTCCAAAATTTAGTATCTTAGTAAGGATTTGCTATTTAGTACTTTTTTAAAATATTTAAAATTATGTATTACTTTAAAACTTCAACTTTATAGCTTAAAAATACTCTACTAGTATTTATTAAGTTAAACTTTTATGTTGTAAGGCTTTTCTTACTTAAAGCTTACTATTCTTTAGTAATATTATAAATTTTCTTTTTATTTACTATTATAGTTATTAAATACGTAGGCTAGCTTGTTGTTACATTTAATTTATAGCACTTAAATAAGAAATTTATTAACTTTTAGTTAATCTATAAATTATATTCTTATAACTAAAAGATCTTTAGCATATTATTATAAGCTGCTAATCTAAAAACGTCTAAGTCTAACTTTTTTTTATATTTCTAAATACTAAGCGTTATATTATTAACCTTGTGTGTAATAGTTGTTTTACCTAGCATAAGCTAACTATTAGCTATATATAGTAGGTAAGGTTCTTGTTTTTTTAGTATTTATAAACCTGCTACTTACACTACTTGAGAAGAAACAAAGTTAGCTTAAAAGCTAGAACTTACTAATACTATTATTTAATATTATTAAGCTTTACTAGTAGCTTAAAAAGACTTAAAGAATTTACTACATTAATCTTATTAGTAGTTTTAAGTGTTTTAGGCGTCTGTCTAAAAATAACTATGTGCTAAATCTATAGAACTTCTTAGTAACTATATATAGTTTACATTTAATGCTAAAGCACGTATGCTATAAAAGTTAGTTATACTTTTATATATAAGTTTTATTTTTAAAAATCTTCTACTATGTTATATGCATTTGTAGAGTTTATTTTAAATTATGATATTCATAAAAGTATAAGCTATGTTATTTATTTTATATATATACTGCGCACTTATTGTTAGAGTAGTTATACTATAAATACTTACATCTAGACATTCTTTTTGTTTCTTAGAAAACTATTCTAATTTATACTTATTTAAATAGTAGATAGTGAAGCTATTATATATATATATATACTATTTATAAGTACTTTGCGTGTTCTAAGTTACGCAGATCTATCTAATAGTATATAATATTATAGCTAACTTTTTGTGCCTTATACTTTTAGCGTATTACCTAAAGTTTTCAATAAATCTTTTTCTTTTTTTAGTTTAAGAGCTAATGCGTTAGTTTATTCTAGAATGCTTCAGTATTTTAGGTCTATTTTTATATAAAATTAATATATAAAGTTTTATTAAAAGTTACTACTAAAATAATCCCTTTTTTTTGTAGTTCTTTTAGTAAGTTAGTATACTAGTAGTATTTTCTTAATATTCTTTTATAAGGTCTTATAAACATATTCTTAGGTTATTTAAGCTGCCTTAGCAGAATGTTAATTTTTTTAGCTAGATTATTCAAGTATTATATTGTTAAGAGTAATAGTACTTATATATTAATGTCTTACTTATTTAGCGTAGTAGGGTATCTATATAGTTAGTAATAAAACTTCTTTATCTTTAGCTATTAGTTTCTCCCTTATTACTAGTGTAGAGGGCTAGTAGTTTTTTTAAAACTTAGCTATCTTTTTATATTTAGTTTAGTTAGCTAGAGCTGCTTCTATTTCTTTATTAAGTATTATCTTAAAGACGTTGTTATCTAGGGCTTTCTTTAAAGTAATTATAAGAAGGTTATTTAGACTATTAATATTTACCTAGTCCTATCCTTAAACTATAATAGTAAGTTAAGTAATAATATCTTATTCTTTTTCTAGACAGTTGCTTGGTACTATATAGTAAAAAATATTTAACTATTGCATTACTTTACTTTAGCTTCTGTAGTCTTGCTTTATATATCTTTCTTTACTATATGAATAGCAAGTATTTTTTTTTACTACTTTTTTCTTTTTAACACTTATTCTTTTTAAGTCCTTTGTAAAAGTTAGTAAGGTAAATAGGCTTATAGCTATTAGTTATATTATATTTTAAAAGTTTAAAAGTGTTATTTTATTATTAATTTTAGTTAAAGTATAGATATTAGAATACTTTACAAAGTTAAGCATTTATATTCTTAGGTATATAATTTCTTTATATGAATAGTTATTTTTTTAACGTTAGCTTATAGAGGTTATTATTTACTTAAATAGCTTTAGCTATTAGTTTTTTAAGTATATTAAAAGTAGCTTTACTTTACATAAGTTTTATTTGTATAGCTAGTGTAAAACTTTATTAGTACAGTTATATTAAAGTATTGTTATTTCATTTTATAACTATTTAGTATTACTAAAACTTTATTATATAGTTAGCTGTAGAGCGCGCTTATGATAACTTTAAATTTTCTATTCTACTACTAAAATATTCTTAAACAGTAAAAATACATTCCTTACTTTTATTGTAAAGTTATTTTAGTTTTTAATAAGTATTTTATTAATATTATTATTAATAGTAATATTTATATATTAACAGAGAATAAAGTTAGCTTATTTTTTAGTAGCTGTTTATAAGAACATAAAGGTCTATATTACTATACTAATATTATTAATCATAGTCTGTTTAATATAAAAGTATCTATTAACTTAAAGTAGCTAGTTTTTAAGCTTATTATAATTACTATAGTAAGTAATAAGCTTATTAGCTTACGTAATTATTTTTGTAGTTAAAATATTAGTTAGAGTATTTATTATAGTATTACTTACTTTAAAAGTATGTAAAGTATAAAAATTATTATAAAAAAATTCTATTAGCTCTTTTAAAATAAGTAAGTGCAATATATAAAAGTTGTACTAGTATAATTACTAAATTAAAACAATAGTATAAAGTTGTATTAGCATATTTAGTAGAATAGTATAATAATATAAAAAAGTTTAAAATTAAGTAATTCTTAAATGATACTTAAAGTTAAATAGACTAAGCTAGAAAAGCTTAATACTTACTACTATATACTAAGAGAGTATTGTACTATTCTATAAAACTCTATACTGTTTTATAAAACTTTATACTATCTTATGTATAGAATGTTATAAGATTTTGTAGTATATTATAAAACGCATGTAACTTGTCCTATATACAATTTCTACTAAGACCTATAGGATTACGTGCCTAGTGCGGGGTAGCGTTATTTATTAGCACACAAAGGCTTGTCCTTTGTTTAGGTAGTCTAGGATCTCTTCCTGCCTCTATCCTTTATATATAGTCTGTACCTTCTTTCTTCTTAGGTTCGTAACAGCACGCTAAAGGCTTGTTTTAGATTAAATATTTACTAACAGCTAAAATAATAGCTAATAGACTTACTAAATACTTATTAAGCAAAAGCTACAGTCCTTTAAGAAGCTTATTTATATAAAACACGTGTCTTATAAAGAGTTATAGAAGAAACAAAGTATAAGAAAAATAGATATTTAATTATTAAAGTAGATTAGCCCCCTACCTCTAAAGAACTTATAAGATTCTAGAAAAATAACCCGTTTTTAATAAGCTTTAAGGTAACTAGAAGGTTAACTAGCTTATTTAATAGCTTCTTAGCGAGCAGACACCGCGTAAAGAGACTGTTAAAAGGGCTAGTAGGCTTCTTCTAGTTATTTTAACCCTCCTCCTTCTTTACTTTACCCTTAAGGCCCTCTTTAAACTTCTCCTCCTTAGCCGCTTTCTCTAGAAGAACGCAGATAGTAGCTTATAAGTTTTTTAGCTTACTTACTCTATAATTTTTTAATATAAAAAACTTAAGAGAAAATAAAAAAAGGCTTATAATAGCGTGTTTTTTTAGAGCTTAGTAAAAAGCTTTTTAGCTAAAAAGATAGTAATTTAAAGACTTTAATTATTAGTCAGATCTTAAAATTTAGAAAGAAAACATATATAAAACTTAACAAGTTTTTTTATTAAAGCACTACTAGTAGTATATTCTAGAGCTTAAGGCCTTATTTTAACAAGCTTTATTAGAGCTATTAAATAAAGCGCTCTTAATATACCTAAAATAAAGCACGTTGTAATACACACTAAATTCGCCTTAATGCCTAAAAGTTGCTACTAAAGTTTTATCTCTATAAGCAGTTTTAACTAGAGTTTTAACCTTACCTATATACTTTCTAGACGTGCAGGCTAGTACTATACTTAAAGTAGTACTAGTTAACTTAGCGCAAGAGGCGCGTTTTGGGGGCAGCTACGCTACTAGCAAGGGCAGCAATAGTAGAGGCAGTAAGGGTAAAGGCGCAGGTAAAAGTAAAGGCGGCGCGGTAGCAGCGCGCGTAAAGGCGCAGGTAGTAGAATAGGCAGCAGTAGCTTTTTATAGTTTTAACTTCTATATAGAGTTAGTAACTAAGTAAAAAGAGTACTAAAATATAGCTAAACGCAATATAGAGGTATAAAGTAGTGCGAAGTAGCCTAAAAAGCTATATAAAAATATAGTAGCATTTATAAAAGTAATTAGTATTACTTTCAAAGGATGTAGATAAGTTGCTAAGTAATACCTATAGTAGTGTTAGATACTAAGCCTAAAAGGCTTAAATATTTATTATTATTTTAGCGTTTTATACTAAGCTACGTGTACGCAGCATAGTATAAAACGCGCTATAACTATATAAAGCTTTATATAGCTAACTAAAGTCTTAGTTACTTAAAAGGTGTATTATATATATTAGCTACGCGCTTTAGCTATAAGGCTCTAGCTATAAAGCTCTAGGCACAAGCGTTAAGGCCTGCGTAGCGTGCACAGCGCTAAGCGCTAAGCCTTAGAGCCTTTATGCTAAGGCTTAGAGATTTTATGCTAAGTTTAGAAGAAAGCATCTAAACTTTATAGAGTACTTGCTAGGCTTAGAAGAATTCTTTTAAGCTCTATATGTTACACGGGGTTGGTCTACACTTATCTAGGCTCGATCCGGGTTAGGGCGAGGCTAATGTATGCGGTAGTCCGTGAGGTATTGTAGGGAGTAGTTTTAAGTAGAAAAGAGTTATTAATGTTAACTAAAGGTAAGCAATACTAATTCTATAAAGATAGAATAACTAGTTAACAATTTATGTAAGAGATAAACTATTTAAGTTAACTATAATAAGTGTAATAATAAGATTTAACACATTTTTATATTTATTACCTTTGTATAGTGCTATTACTGTTATCTCTTAGATACTGCCTTCTGTAAGATAGTTGTAATAGCGGCTATCTCTTATTTTTATAATATCTCTCTCTTAGCGGGATAGTCCTTCTTAGTGGGATAGTTATTACGTAATTAGCGCCCTGCGCAGATTATTACTTTCTAATATTATAGCTAGTTAACTTTTAACCCTTGCTTATACGTTAAGAAGAGAATCTTTCTTATTACTTATAATATTATTCCCCCTCTTAGTTGTATTATTTTAACACTTTAGAATATTGTTTTCTTATGCTGCGTGTCAAATTGCTAGCTGCATATAAAGTCTTAGTATGCCTATTATATTATACGCTTATTTTTTTTTACGCCTTTTTAACTATGCCTAAGGTCTAGTTATCTTATTATAACTGTCTATAAAACTTAACTACTAAGTGCTATACTTACGCTAATTATATAAGAGAACAAAGTCTTAAAATAATATTTTATTATAAATATTATAAAGAGAAGAACTTCTATTATTTTATAAATACTACAACTAGCTGTTACGCTAGTTATATTTCTATAAAAGCAAAGTATAGTTTGTTTATTTTAAAAAAAAAGTAAAAAAAAAGTTTAAACTAATAAGCATAAAAAAAAGTTAAAAATTACGCGTATAAAAGAGCGTTAAGCTCTTATAATAGTAAAGACTGCTTATCTTTACTATAAGCTTCTAAAGGTTAAGGCGCAAGAGTATTTATATACTAATTAAAATTTTATAATTTTAAATCTTTAGAATTATGTAAAGAAGTAAGCTAAAAAGAACTTTGCCCTTAGTATAAACTTTTAAAGAACTAAACTATTACTACCTAGACTATTAACTAACTTAGGCTAGTTATAGGCAAATACTTTCTTTAATTCTTTTTCTAATTACTTTTTTTTTTAAAACCCAGTCTTTTCTTCTCTAAGTGTCTTTAATAGTACTTAAGTACTTATAACTTGTAGTTTATTAAATTTTTTTTTAGTTCTTAAGTATTTTAGCTTTTTAGCTATTTTTGCTACTTAACTAAGTATTTCTACTAATAACTAATTTTCTGCAAGTTTTTAATTTTTTTAACTTTGTACTTATTATTTTTAAGCTTTATATTAGTAGCTAGCTTAGTATTTAAAAGTGCTCTTTCTAAAAGTTTTTTATACAAAACAAAATAAATATATATACTTAGTAATAATTAAAGTTTATAGTTTATATTACTTATTTTCTTTAGAATTTTAAATAGTCTTACTTAGAGGTTATCTAGTTTTTTGCTTAGTTGCTTAGTTTTTAAGTTTTATTATAACAGGGAAACTTTATCTCTTTTCTTAAAAGTTAGTTTTTTAATTCTTTACTTAGTAGCTACTTTAGCTATTATAAAGTTTTTATAAGCTATATTCTTGCTTAATTTTTTCTATAGCTCTTGCATTAAGCAGGCTTTGTTATTTACGCTTACTATAATACTCTTAATGTCCTTTAAATTCTAATAAGCAGCTAGCTTATATTTATAGTTTATGTAGTATAGTAAGTGCTTTATAGTTACTAACCTTATACTGTTATAAGCTAATTATACTATTAGTAAGAGTTTAACCTAGTTATTTTATAGCTTATTAGCGTATATTTTTAAATACTATTCTAGTGTCTAATTTGTTTGTTTTGTCTAGCTATCTATGGATAGTAGCTAGTTAATATCTTTTTTTTTATACTTAATTTTGCTAGGAATATATTCTAATACTTAGACGTAAATAGTTTATTACAATAAGTAATAAACTTTTTAAGTATCTTATACTTTAATACTAGTGCTTTTATAACTTTATACGCGCAGCTTTCTACTATAATAGCCTTTTTTATAAGTATATACCTTGCTGCCTTAGTTAATTATTTAATAATTACTAAAATAGTATTATAAAGTTAAGCTAATTTTAGTTTTAATAATTTTAAAAGCTTTACTATAAAGTCTATTATTATACTACTTTATAGTTTTGTTAGTAGCTATAAGAGTTATAATAGGCTGTAAGGCTTATATTTCTTAAGCTTATTCTAGTAATAAGCTAAATAATTACTTAAGACATCTTGTACTTTTGCTTATAAGCATAGTATTATAAACACTTTAGCTAGTTGCCTAACTATTAATTTAATTACTATATATTTATATTCTAAAGACTTAAATAGTTTTTTAATAAGACTTAATTTTATGTATAAAAGTATATATATTTAATTTCCTTAAACTATATTTTGGTACTCCTATTTATTTTATAGTAGTTTATTAGAGCTGCTTTTCTTAAGCTTAAACTGCTAGCTAGCTACTCTTTACTACTACTGCTATTGTAGTGTTTCTACCTACCTAGCTACCTTAGCTACTTTAGCTAGTTTAAGCTAGTTATAATATAGACTACTATTTAGTATCTTTCTAAATATAGTATTATATAGTTTCTTGTAACTTTCCTTACGTAGGTTTAATTTTCTACTTAAAGCATTTACTGCTTTGTTAAGCGTTTTACTGCAGTGTATTATCTTAAAGTTAAACTAACTTAATATTTTAGCTTATTAAACTCGTTATTAGTTAAGTTTCTTTATTATTATAAACTTTGCCAAGTTCTAGTCATTAGTAAAAACTTTAATCTAGTGTAGTAGTTTTAATAAATAGACTTCCTACTATTTAAAGGAATTAACTACTCCTAGTAGCTCCTTATTATAAATATTATAATTAAGTTCTGCTCTAAAAAACTTCTTTAAATAGTAGAACACCAGTTTTTATTTCTTATTTAGGCATTACTATAATAATACAGCTCTAAGTGTATAATTTAACACATTAGTCTTAACTTATATTTTTTATTTTAAGTTATATATTTCTAGTATAAGTGCTTTAAGAAATATTTATTTAATACTCTTAAATGCTTTTTTTTATTCCTTATTTTAAGTAAATCTTATTTTTTTCTTTATAATTTTTAAAAGAGGTGTAGTAATCTTTAAGTAATTTTTAATAAACTTCTAATAGTAGTTAACAAATTTTAAAAAGAATTACATGTTCTTAACTATTTTAGGTGTTAGCTATTTTTATATAGCTGTAATTTTCTTTAGATTTATCTTTACTCCCTCTATAAATATTATAAAGCTTAGAAATTCTATCTCCTTAATATAGAATTTGCACTTCCTTAGCTATAAGTATAGCTTATAATTTTTAAGCTTCTTAAGCACTTTCTTAACATACTTTATATATTCTTTAAGTATTCTTCTAGAGTACACTAGTACATTATCTAAGTAGGCTGTAACAAAAATTCTAAATTATTTTTAAAGTGCGTTATTAATAACTAATTAAAAGGTTACTAGTGCGTTTAATAATTTAAAAAGCATAACTATATATTTAAATAGTTTATACTTTGTTTTAAACGCTGTTATCTACTTATAACTTTCTTTAATTCTAATTTAGTAAAGTTTTTTCTAAATATTAGATTTTGTAAACTACTTAGCTTCCTAGAGTCAATTTATAAGCTTTGTTATTAGTAGTAAAAGATATTAGTTCTTTTATATTATGCTGTTTAACCTCTTAAAGTTAATACACAGTTACTACTTCCTATTAAGCTTTTTTATAAATAAAATAAGTAAAGCTATTAGGCCTATTTTAGTTAAATAAATCCTTTCTTTAAATTCTTTTAAATGTAATTCCTTAGCTTAGTATTGTGCTTAGGCAACATTAAGTACATTAGTCCTAGGCTTAGCTTAGCTTTATTATTTAAAATAATCTTATAATCTTAATTCTAATAGTCTGCTAGCTTTATAGCCTTGTTCTCCTTAAAGAGTTCTTTAAACTTGTTAGTATAATACTTTTTTAGTATTCTTAGTAGTAAAAGTCTTTTCTTTATAGTTACAACTTACCTTATTTAAATAACTCTTATTTTTTAAAGGTTCTTTATATAAGTTTTTCTAATTTTATATAGCAAAATCTTACTAAATCTCCTATTCTAGGTTAAGCTCTAATTTATTAGGCGTATCTCTCTACGTACTCTAGCAACTTTATATATAAGTTTTCTTCTAAGTATTATTTTTATTTACTAATTAATAGCAGGGTTATAGGTATTTAGCTAATTATAACTAATTAACATATCTAGTTCTCTTAGATCTATAATGTTAATGTTTATTTAGCACTTTATACCTACTATTTATAGCTTTGTTAATTTAGTCTCCCACTATATTATACTGTCTCTATATTTTATAGGTTTTTTGTTAGCTAGTACTATTAGAATTAGTTTTTTCTTAATTTAGTATAGTATATTGTATTTCTTTACTACTTGTAAAGAAATTATTGTTTACGCAGCCTTGCTATTTATAAGTACTTATATGTTTTAACTATATATAAATATAGTTGTAAGCAACTGCTTTACTTAACTATTAGTATCTTATACTTTTTTTAAAGTTATTTTAGGTATGCTCTTACTAGTGTAACCTTATCTCTAGCAGTAACCTAGTTTTTTGCCTACTTACTCTTTCTCTTTCTAAGAAAGTAGCCTACACTATACTTAGTGCTATAATGTATAAAGCAGCTATTATTATAACAGAAGCTTTAATAGAAGTTTTAATAAGGTTTCTTTTGCCTTAAAGCTTATTTTTTTAGCTCTAGCTTCTTAGCTTTGTAAATTAGGCAGTCTGCTACCTTATAGATATTTAATAATAAAGTATTATAGTAGTAGTTATCTACATATTATGCCTTTTTATAATTATTACTAATAAAAATTACATCTATCCTTGCATTACGTCTATAGAAGTTAGTAGTAGATCTCTACTTTTTTAAGTTTATAGAGGTAACACTTGTCTGCTAGGCATTTATCTGCCTATAAGTTTAAGTAGCAGCACTAGTTTTAGTTTACTTTATACTTTTTTTTATTCTTTTTTATAGAACTTATAATTAAGCTTATAGTTATACTAATATAATACTCTGTAGTCTTAAGTACTTTCTACTTCTTTAGCTTCTTAGTCTTTAACTTTAGCTACTAGATTATTAAAGTAGGGCTGTTAGTATATTGCCTAATAACTAACTTCCTTAGCATCTTTGCTAGTAATTATAATTTTTTTTTAAATTATATATTTATTAGCGTAGTGCGTTGTTGCTCTATATACCTAATATTAGTTATTAGCTAATTATTTTAGCATAACTTTATTTTTAACTTTTTAGTTTATTTGCCTAGGTTTGCTTAAAGTGAGAACCTTGTTATTTAGTCTTAGTTATGGTATAATTTTATAGCTATCTATTAAGCGTGTCTTCTTATAAAGGTCTAAGTTACTTAAGTTATTATCTAGTTTTGTTTAAACTAGGTATAGCATTTCTTATCTAATTATCCTAATCTTAATAGCTACCTATTTAACTTGTTTTTTTTGTAATTTTTAGCAAAATGTCTTACTTTACTGTATTAGAGATATACTTTATTATTATAACGCTTTTAGCGTTCTTCTTTAGAGAGGCTATAATACCTTCTTTTTTAGGTATTTTTATCTTTACTCTTTTCTTATACTTTACTAGTTATAATAGTATTGCTATTGTTATTATACTTACTATGTTGCTTTCTTGTATTAGCTAAGCTAGGTTAAAAGTATTTTTTTTAATTATGTTGTTTTTAGAGCCTATTATTAATATATATAGCTAGCTTAACTAGCGCGTATAGTGTGTTAAGCTTATTATAGTGTATAAAGCTGTCTTTAACAGTTTTCTTTAGGCCTACTTTAAATACTGTTTAAAGTGCCTTATTATTTTAATTAATTTATGCTTATAGTTGCTTAAATTCTGCTATATATTCTAATACTAACGTAGTCTGCCTTAAGCAAGTAATTCTCTTTTTAGCCTAGTTCTTAGCGTCTACTTTTTTAAAAATGTGTTCTATTTTTTATTTAAACTTTATCTAACTTATAAATAAAGCTTATACTTCTACCTTAATTTCTTTATATTTTATGTCTAGTAAGTAGTTGTTTATATAAAGTTATATCTAGTTAAAGGCTTTATCTTTTATATACGTGCTTGCTATAAGAATTTTTTCTTAGTTAGTAGAGACTTTGTTATACTTATAGTATAAGTTAGTATAAGTAAGAAATATTTATAATTTTTTCTACTTTCTTCTATATTTCTTAAGTAGTACTATCTTAAGTTTTCTTGTAGCAACAGGTTGTTTATTTAAAGTAGCTATTAGCTAACTTAAGAGCTAATTAATTATATTTATTATAAAAGCTACTTGCTATGCCTAGATATAAGCCTATTGCGTAAAATTCTTAATTTCTTAAGTACTAAAGTTGTTCTTAGTGTTAGAGTTAGATATATTAAGCATTTTATTATTTTTTAATATTAGTTAATTTAGCGTAGAAAGTTTTAGACTTTAAGCTATATTATTTTAAGCAATTTTTTAGAATGCTATTCTAAATCTTAATTAAGTAACTTATTAGTTAAATTATTTACTAAAATCTTTAGTAGTTAAAGTGTTATATAAAGTTAGTTTATACTTATTTAGCCTTAATCTAAGTTAAGGCAAGGCTAATATATATAGTAGTCTATAAGGTATTATAAAGAGTAGTTTTAAGTAAAAAAAAGTTATTAATATTAACGAAAGGTAAGCATTACTAATTTTATAAAAATAAAATAACTAGTTAATAATCTATATAAAAAAAAAACTATTTAAGTTAACTATAATAAGTGTAATAATAAAATTTAATATATATTTAGATTTATTGCTTTTATCTAGTGCTATTACTGCTATTTCTTAGATACTGCCTTCTATAAGATAGTTATAATAGCAGCTATCCTTTATCTTTATAACATCCCTCCCTTAGCAGGATAGTCCTTCTTGGCGGGATAGTTATCACGTGATCGGCGCCCCGCGCGGATTATTACCTTCTAATGTCGTGGCTAGTTGACCTTCAACCCTCGCTCGTACGTTAAGGAGAGAATCCTTCCTGTTACTTGTAACACTATACTGCTCTTAACACACTATAATATTTCTTTTATATATAGAGAGCGTCTTAGACGCAGATAGAAAGACAGAATTAACTATCTAGTTCTCCTAAACTACTGTTACCAGCTCCTTATTCTTCACACTAGAGAATATAAATGCTTTACTTTTTTAAATATCTTAACACCTATACCCTAACTAAGGTTAACAACAGAATAATACTTTTAAAATTCTAAAATATTATGTAACTAATAGCTTTAAGCCTATATATTTTGATAATTCTTATAAAAGACTAGAAAGAAGTAAGTTTTGGTACAACAAGAATAGTAAGTAGAAAATTACTTGCTATATATATAGTAATAGCTTTGGCTTTTTAAGACAACTTTTTAATGTAACTACACATTTTGTAGACACCTTTTTAGTAAGAAAAGATTTATTGCTAACAATAGGTATTTAGGCTTATGCCTCCTTGTTTAGCATTACTAGCACGCAATTAATGTGTCGCTCTAGCGTGTTTAGACAAAAACAAAGATGCGCAATATCTCTCTAACTAACCTTCTTAACTAATAACTATTTACTGCTAACTATTTACTGCTAATAGCAACTTCTATTGTCTCTGTTACTATCTTAGCAGTGTTGCAGTTGCGGCGTTTCTAGCGCCTATACTTAGATGTAAATATACAATAACAGCGTTACTATCTAAGTATAGCTCTCTTATTTCTAGAGGCAACTTACAAAATCGTCCTGCTTATTAATTTATCCTAGCTACTTAATAGCTGTTTTAACATACTCTTGCTCTTTATAAAGCTACTACAAGGTTTTTCTACTAAAGTTACATTTATACAAAAGAAGATTAGTAAAATAACATACTATTGTTACAAGTAACAGAAAGAATTCTCTCCTTATTGTACAGGCGAGGGTTGAAGGTCAACCAGCCACTACGCTAGAAGGTAATAATCTGCGCAGGGCGCTAATCACGTGATGACCATCCCGCTAAAAGAGACTATCCCGCTTAGGGAGGGATGTTATAAGGACAAGGGATAGCCGCTATTACAACTATTTTATAAAAGGTAGTACTTAAATAATAATAGTAATAATATAAAATAAAAGTAATAAGTATAAGAATATATTAAGTTTTATTATTATATTTATTATAGTTAACTTAAATAGGAAATTTCTTACGTAAGTTATTAACTAGTTATTTTATTTTTTATAAAATTAGTATTACTTACTTTTAGTTAATATTATTATAAAATTTTACTTAAAATTACTTTTATAATAATTTATAGACTAGTATAAATATTAGCCTTGCTTTAATATAGACTAAGCTTAAATAAGTATAAACTAACTTAATATAATACTTAAACTACTAACAATTTTAATAAATAATTTAACTAACAAGTTACTTAATTAAAATTTATAATAGCATTTTAAAAATTACTTAAAATAATATAGCTTAGGGTCTAAAACTTTTTACACTAAATTAGCTAATACTAAGAAATAATAAAATACTTAATATATTTAACTTTAATACTAAAAAAAACTTTAATGTCTAGAAGATTAAGAATCTTAAGTAATAGGCCTATACTTAGGCATAGTAAATAGCTTTTATAATAAATATAATTTATTAGCTCTTAAGTTAGCTACTAGCTACTGTAAAAAAAAAATATATTGTACTTAGAAAATATAAAAAAAATAAAAAAAAAAAAAATTGTTTTGTACTTATACTAATTTATACTATAAGTAGAATAAAGTCTTAACTAATGAAGAAAAAATCTTTATAGCAAGTATATATATATAAAATAAAGCTTTAGACTATATACAACTTTATATAAAAATCTACTTACTTAATATAAAGTATAAAGAAGTTAAGGCTAAAATATAGGCTTTATTTATAAGTTAAAAAACATTAAAATAAAAAATAAAATATATTTTTTAGAAAAGTAAACGCTAAAACCTAGGCTAAGAAGAAAATTACTTACCTAAGGCAAACTATATTAGTATTAGTATATCTAGCAGAATTTATATAACTATAAGTATAAGTTAATAAATATAATAAAGCACTTTAAATAGTTTTTAAAGTAAACTAAAAAAAAAATTAGAAACAGCTTTGTATAGTATAATAAGCTTAATATACTATATACATTATACACTAGTTAAGCTAGCTACGCGTATTAACAACAAGCTCGAAAAAAGACAAAATTAAAAAAAAAACTTTGAAATTAGCTTAGCTAATATAAAAAAGCAACGCGGCAGGTATAATAGAGATAGCAACATTATTATAACTAGTAAAGTATAAAAATAAGCAAAAATTAAAAACACTTAAAAAGGGAAGCAGCATAGCTTATTTTTTAAAAAAAAAAACTAAAGGCGTTATAGTAATAAAGTATATCTTTAAGATAATAAAGTTAGACACTTTACTTAAAACTATAAAAAAGAATTAGTTAAATAGGTAGCTGTTAAAATTAAGATAATGAAATAAGAAATGCTATAACTAGTTTAGATAAAACTAAATTATAACTTAAGTAACTTAAACTTTTATGAAAAAGCACGCTTAATAAACAGCTACAGATTTATACTATAATAAAAACGAAACAACAAGGTTCCTACTTTAAGTAAACTTAAGCTAATAAATTAAAAAGTTAAAAATAAAGTTAAGCTAAAATAATTAGCTAATAACTAATGTTAAGTATATAGAACAACAACGCAATACGCTAATAAATATATGATTTAAACGAAAATTATAATTACTAGTAAAGACACTAAAGAAGATAGATAATAAGTAATATAACGTGTTTCCTAGGTTGGTGGCTAACCTAGTATGTAGCTAAGCGAACACTAAGCGCGACACCTGCGCTTCAACTTCGCGTTATGTCTTAACTACAAGCGCGTTATTTATTCTATACTAAAGCTGATATACAGTTTACTATCTCTAATCTTAATATTAGACGCGTTTATAGCGTTAATTAAGCTATAAAGCTGTATAATATTTTGTAAAAGAACGCTAGCCTAATAATACAATAAGAAACGCACGCAACGCGACTAAGTAGTGTACGTAAAGTATATAAATATATTAAAAGAGAAAGCTATTATAAAGTATAGTCTTAATAAGTCTGCAAGAAAATTTACCCCTACAAAAGCTACTATTTAAGAAATAGCTAATAAATTACTATATAAGCGTAGTAGTAAGCTTATTAAAAAAAAACTAAGTTAATAAGTTTATAAAAAAAACTTCTAAGCTTTATACGCGCTAAAGCTAGCTTTATAATTACTAGCGTGCTACTTGTAAAGATCTAGCACTTATTAAACACTAGTTTAGCTTAGTATAGGCAGCAAAATAAAAGTAAGAAATTAAAAATAATAATAACAATAACTTTAATAAAACTAGCTCTATAATAAGCAAGATTTTATTATAAGTAGTTATTATAAGCTTAAAAGAATTAAAAAAATAATTTAGCTAAGTAACTATAAGTAAGTTACTATTATTTAAGGCGTAAGTACTATAAAATACTTACTTTCTTTTTTTATTCTTTTTGTAAGTAACATACTTATTAACGTCCAGTTTAAGAAGTAACTTCATAATTAAATTTTTAAAGTAAGTTTTAATAGCTAGACTAGTAACTAACTTACTTTTGCCTAGTTAAAGTCTTTTAATAAGTATATAAAGTAGAGTGCTATAAGTGTATACTACCTACTTATTATAAATAGCTATAAAAGTTATAGCTTACTTAAATTCTTAAATTTTTGTAAAAAGAAATTTTTTTTTTTTTTATATACTTTTACACTTATTATATTTACTATAGCTTTTTAATATTAGCTATTTTGCGCTATTAAAGCGTAAGTATAGTAACTAGATCTTAGCTTTAGTGTATAACTATATATACTTTATTAGTAAAAAAAACCTTTTTTTAAGTATTTAAACTAGCTTTTAAGTAGTCTTTAATAGTAAAAAATATTAAAGTAAGCTTTGAAAGTGATAAGCTAGTTCTATATAACTTATAAGCTATTTTATTAAAGCTTAATATAAAGTTGTAGACTTTAGTACTATTACTACTAAAGTAGAGTATATAAAAGGCGAAGACACTGCGTAATACGCGCAAAATTAAAATATAAGCTATACTTATTTTATTAAAAATTTCTAACTATTATAAGTCTTTTATAAGCTTATTAAACAAAAAATTTACTAGCTAAGTAAAGGCACGTAGTAAATTGCATATAATATAATATTATTATAAAAGAAATAAGCGTGCATATAAAGTATAATTAATAAACTTATAAAGTATTAGTTAAGAAAACAAAAGTTTGTATAAATAAAAAAAACTTTAATAGTAGAAGAAGTAAGTAACTTAATTGCTAAAAAAGATAGTAGTAGTTATAATGCTAGTAAAGGACTTACGTGTAAAGTACGCGGTGTAACGCACTGCAGACGTTGTAGTAAGAAAGGACACAACTCCCGCACTTGTAAGGTAAAAATAGAGAATTCTAAGAATAGTAATAAGTCTAAAGAATAGATTAGCTTACTATATTTTTTTAATATATTGTGTTTGTAATGCGCGAAATTAAAGCGCAGGTGTCGCGCTTAGTGTTCGCTTAGCTACATACCGGGTTAGCCACTAACCTAGTAAACACGTTACTAACAACTTTACTTTAATAATTTAGTAGCTAAGGCTAAAGACTAAGAAGCTAAAAAAGTAAAAAGTACTAAAAAGCATAAAAAGTTATATTAGTATAACTATAAGCTTAATTGCGAGTTCTATGAAAAAAATAAGAAAAAATACAAAATAGACCAAAACTAGTACTACTACTTAAACTTATAAGTAAATAGATGCCTAGTAAATAAGTATTACTTTTATAAACTTAAAAAGTAAAAATTTACTACTAACTTCTATAAACGTAATGTAGAGATAAATATAACTTCTATTAGTAGTAACTTAAAAAAGTATAATAAGTAGATAACTACTACTATACTACTCTATTATTAAATGTTTATAAGGTAGCAGACTGCCTAATTTATAGAGTAAAAAAGCTAGAGCTAAAAATAATTAGTTTTAAAGTAAGAAATACTTTACTAAGATTTTTATTAGAGCTTTTATAATAATAATAGTTACGTAATATATTATAGTAATAAGTATAGTATAGGCTACTTTTCTAAGAAAAGAAAAACTAAGTAGGCAAAAACCTAAAATACTGCTAGAAATAAAGTTATACTAGTAAAAGCATACCGAAGATAACTTTAAAGAAAGTATAAAATACTAATAGTTAAGTAAAGTAGTTACTTATAACTATATTTATATATACTTAAAATTTATTAGTGCTTAAAGATAGTATAGCTATATAAATAATAATTTCTTTATAAGTATTAAGAAATTATAAAATACTATACTAAGTTAAAAAAGAACTGATTTTAATAGTACTAGCTACTAAGAAACTTATAAGATATAAAGATAGCATAATATAGTTAAAGACTAAATTAATAAAGCTATAAATAGTAGGCATAAAGTGCTAGATAAATATTAATGTTATACATTTAGGAGAATTAGATATATTATTTAGTTATTACTAGCTAAATACTTATAACCCTACTACTAACTAGTAAACAAAAATAACACTTAAAAAAAACTTATATATAAAGTTGCTAGAGTACGTAGAAGAATACGCCTAATAAATTAAAGCTTAACTTAAAATAAGAAATTTAGTGAAATCTTGCTATATAAGATTTAAGATTTTAAAAAAAAGCTTTTAAAAAATAAAGTTTATTTAGATAAGGCAGGTTATAACTATAAAAGAAAACTTTTACTGCTAAAAATACTAGAAGAGTATTATACAAATAGGTTTAGGGAACTTTTTAAAGAAAATAAGGCTATAAAGCTAGTAGAATATTAAGAGTAGAATTACAAAATTATCTTAGATAATAAATCTAGGCTAAGCTTAAAACTAATATACTTAATATTGCCTAAGTATAATGCTAAGCTAAAAAAATACATTTAAAAGAATTTAAAAAACAAATTTCTTATACTAAAATTAGGCTTGATAGCCTTACTTATTTTATTTACAAAAAAGCTTAATAAAAAGTAGCAACTATATGCTAACTTTAGCAAGTTAACTAGTATAACGCAAAAATACTAATATTCTTTACTACTAATAATAAAGCTTATAAATTAACTTTAGAGAGCTAAGTAGATATAAAGTTTAATATTTAGAAAGAAATTAACTTAATTAAAATAAAAGAAGGTTATTAGTAATTAATAGCGTTTAGTATAAAATATAAACTTTTTTAGTATATAGTTATGCCTTTTAGATTAATAAATACACTAGCAACTTTTTAATTAGTTATTAACAACACACTTTATAAATACTTTAAAATCTTCATTATAGCCTACCTAGACATTATACTAGTGTACTTAAGTACAATGCTTAAAAAATATATAGAGTATATTAAAAAAGTACTTAAAAGCTTAAGAATTATACGTTGTACCTACAGCTAAGAAAGTGAAAATTTTATATTATAGAAATAATACTTTTAGGCTTTAAAATATTTATAAAAAAAGTAAAGATAAATTTATAAAAGATTATAGCTACACAAGAATAGCTAATACTTAAAATAGTTAAAGACGTGCGATTTTTTTTAGAGTTTGTTAACTGCTATTTAAAGTTTGTTAAAAGTACTTAAAAATTACTACACCTCTCTTAAAAATTATAAAAAAAGAAATAAAATTTACTTAAAATAAGAAATAACAGTAAGCTTTTAATAAGATTAAATAACTATTTTTTAAGGCACCTCTACTAGAGACATATGACCTAAAATAAAAAACGTAAGTTATAACTAATATATTAAATTATATACTTAAAGCTGTATTGTTATAGTAGTGTATAAATAAGAAATAGGGACTAGTGTTCTACTATTTAAGAAAGTTTTTTAAAGTAAAACTTAACTATAATATTTATAATAAAGAGCTACTAGAAGTAGTTAATATTTTAAATAGTAAGAAGTCTATTAATTAAGACTACTACACTAGATTAAGGTTTTTACTAATTACTAAAACTTAGTAGAGTTTATAATAATAAAGAAACTTAACTAACAACAAGTTTAATAAGCTAAGATATTAGCTTAGTTTAACTTTAAAATAATATACTATACTAGAATACTTAATAAAGTAGTAGATGCTTTAAGTAAGAAATTTAACTTATATAAAAAAAGTTATAGAGAACTTTACAATACTATGTTTTAGAAAATGCCTAACAGTAGTATATATTATAACTAGCAAAAACTAGCTAAGGAAGCTAAAGTAGCTAAGTAGTTAGAAACACTACAATAGTAGTAGCAGTAGAGAGTAGCTAACTAGTAGTTTAAGCCTAAGAAAGATAGCTCTAACAAACTACTATTAAACAAAAGAAAGTACTAAAATATAGTTTGAAAAAATTAGATATTACACTTTTATGTGTAAAATAAAGTTTTATTAAAAAACTATATAGTTCTTTAACATATAGACATATAGCAATTAAAAAAATAGTTAAGTAACTAGCTAAGGTGTTTATAATACTACGCTTATAAGTAAAAGTATAAAATATATTAAGTAACTATTAAGCTTATTACTAAGATAAGCTTAAGAAATATAAGCTTTATAGCTTATTATAACATTTATAGCTACTAAAAAAACTATAAAGTAGTATAACTTTAAACTTTATAGTAAAGCTTTTAAATTTGTTAAAACTAAGATTAGCTTAACTTTACAATACTATCTTAGTAATTATTAATTAATTAACTAAAGCGGTAAAGTTTATGCGTATAAAAAAAGCTATTATAGTAAAAGGCTACGCGTATAAAGTTATAAAGGCACTAGTATTAAAGTATAAAATACTTAAAAAGTTTATTACTATAATAAACTATTTACGTCTAAGTATTAGAATATATTCCTAGCAAAATTAAGTATAAAAAAAAAGATATTAACTAGCTACTATCCTAAAATAGATAGCTAGACAAAACAAATAAATTAGACACTAGAATAGTTTTTAAAAATATACGCTAATAAGCTATAAAATACCTAAGTTAAACTCTTACTAACAGCATAATTAGCTTATAACAGTATAAGGTTAGTAACTATAAAGCACTTACTATACTACATAAACTATAAATATAAGCTAGCTGCTTATTAGAATTTAAAAAATATTAAAAGTACTACAGTAGGCGCAAATAATAAAGCCTACTTAATATAAAAGCTATATAAAGAATTTAGTAAGAATATAGCTTATAAAAACTTTATAATAGCTAAAGAAGCTAATAAGTAAAAAATTAAAAAACAAACTTTTAAAAAGAAAAATAAAGTTTTCCTATAATAATAAAACTTAAAAACTAAGTAATTAAGTAAAAAACTAGAAAAACTCTAAAAAGAACTATTAAAAATTCTAGAAAAAATAAGTAATATAAATTATTAACTCTAATTACTACTAAGTATATATATTTACTTTGTTATTTACAAAAAACTTTTAGAAAGAGTATCTTTAGATGCTAAGCTAGCTACTAGTATAAAGCTTATAGATAACAAGTATAAAGTTAAAAAAATTAAAGACTTATAAAAAAAGTAGTTGTTAGTAGAAATACCTAATTAGGTAGTAAAAATAGCTAGAGAGCTAAAATACTTAGAAACTAAAAGAACATTTAGTAAACTATAAGTTATAGGTACTTAAGTACTATTAAAGATACTTAAAGAAGAAAGGTGTAAATTCTTAAAAAGAAAAGTAATTAAAAAAAGTATTAAAAAAAGTATTACCTTATAACTAGCCTAAGTTAGTTTATAGTCTAGGTAGTAATAGTTTAGTTACTAGAAAGTTTATACTAAAGGTAGAGTTCTTCTTAGCTTGTTTCTTTATATAATTTAAAAGATTTAAAATTATAAGTTTTTAATTAGTATATAAAGACTTTTACGCCTTAACTTTTAAGAGCTTACAGCAAAGATAAGCAGTTTTTACTACTATAAGAGCTTAACGCTCTTTTACGCGTATAATTTTTAACTTCTTTTTATACTTATTAGTGTAAAAAAAATTTTACTATTCTTTAAATATAAATAAACTATACTTTACTTTTACAAAAATATAACTAGCGTAACAGCTAGTTATAGTATTTACAAAATAACATAAATTCTTTTCTTTATAGTATATATAGCAAAATATTATCTTAAGACTTTGCTCTTTTATATAATTAGTATAAGTATAATACTTAGCAGTTAAGTTTTATAAATATTTATAATAAGATAATAAGACTTTAGGCATAGTTAAGAAGGCATAAAAGAAAACAAGCATATAATATAATAAGTATACTAAAACTATATATACAGCTAGCAATTTATCACGCAGCATAGAAAAACAATAGTCTAAAGTATTAAAATAATATACTTAAAAAGGGGGATAATATTATACGTAATAAGAAGAATTCTTTCTTTAATATATAAGTAAGGGTTAGAAGTTAACTAGCTACTACGCTAGAAAGTAATAATTAGCGCAGGGCGCTAATTACGTAATAATTATCCTACTAAAAAAGACTATCCTGCTAGAGGAGGAATATTATAAAGGCAAAGAATAGCCGCTATTATAACTATCCTACAGAAGGCAATACCTAAAGGATAGTAGTAATAGCATAAGACAAAAGTAATAAGTATAAAAATATGTTAAATCTTATTATTACACTTATTACAGTTAACTTAAATAGTTTATCTCTTACATGGACTGTTAACTAGTTATTTTTTCTTTTATAGAATTAGTATTGCTTACCTTTAGTTAATATTAATAACTCTTTTCTACTTAAAATTACTTCTACAATACCTCACAGACTACTGCATACATCAGCCTCGCCTTAGGACGGACTAAGCCTAGATAACTATAGACCAACCCCGTGTAACAACTATTACTGTACCTAAACTATTAATATATATAATATATTTAATAGACTTGCCGCTAAATAAGCCTTTTACTACATTGATTATAACTTTAACATCTATAATACTAGACGCGTTAATTAAGGGTTAATAAATAACAGAATTCAACTTCTGCGTTTACCTAATTAGTATAAAAGCTACTACTAACAGCTCTTCTTTAACTAACTAAAGAGGCTAGTTAATAAAAGTAAACGTAGGCTTTATAATTTACTACTATAGCTTTTTATATAGTATCCTAGTAAGGTCTTACTTTACTTAATATAAGCTATTAGTCTTTGTATTAAATAGAGAGAAGAATAGTCTAAGCATTATATTATTTATATATAAGTTGTTTGTATGCAGTACTGTGTAGTATAAGAGATTTTAAAAGTAAAAAGCAGCAGGTAGAGAGCTTTTATAAAGTATTGTAGGCTCCTGTTGCAGTAACGTACGTGTCCTTACTCTCTTCTACCTTCTCTACCTCTATCGCAATCTTGTTGCTAGCTATAGGCTAGCAATTACTTTTAAGCTTGTTTTAATTAGTGTTGTTTTTTAGTACATTTAGCAAATTTTTTAACCCTAGTTTTTGCTTAGTAGTCTAAGCTTTTCTGCTCTAAGCGTTTAGCGCGTAGACCTTATCTACTTACTGTTCAAATTCTGCTAACTACATATAATCTTCTTTCAACTTTTGCAACTCATTAGTAGAGGGCAGCTGCTTTTTACTTCTCTGGAAATTATATTATAACTACAACAATAACCATGATCTTTAATTTCTCAAAAATAAATATATATAGTAAAAAAAGTTATATATAATAAAACTACTAAAGCTAAAGCAAAGTAACTTAATAGTTAAATATTATTTACTATTTAGTACCTAACAATAATTCAGAAAAAAAAACATTATTACTCTACTTACTGTTATATACACGTCTTTAAAATACTACTTGAAAAAGAAGCAATTTTAGAAGACTAAACTAAGTATAGCAAAATAGCTAAGTTTTAAGAAAGCTATTAACGTCTTATACTAATTAGTAGGAAGTAAACATCTCTAACAAATTATAGTTTATTTAAAAAAAATTAACATTTTACTAAAATAACTTGAATAACTTAAGAAACATTCTACCAAACTTTATAGTAGAATACTCAAAGAATACACATACTTTGCAAACCAATATAAAAACTATTCAAAAGAATAACCTTAGCAGCTAACTTAAACAATAGAAACAATTTTATGTATAAATAAATAAGAGATGCTAAAGCATTATAGAATAAACTAACGTATTAGCTCTTAAATGCAGAGAAAGAGAAGATTTAATAGAACCTTTAGGCACTACGCTAAAAGTAAAAGGCATAAGAAGTTAACTATAATAGTATATACTATTAGATAGATATGTGTAACCTAGAACACGTAAAGTACTTTTAGACTATATATAGGTATAATAGCTGTACTATACACTATTTAGATAAATATAGATTAAAATAGTTTTCTAAAAAACTAAAAAGAATACCTTCATATAGATACTTATAGTACAGCTACTTTAATAATAGATGCGTAGTACATATATAAAATAAACAATATAGCCTATACTTTTGTAGAAAGCATAATACAAAAAAGACCCTGCAAATGCATATAACAAAGTAGAAGAATTATAAAAGTAGAATCTATATATAGAAATATAAATAGCCTTTATAGTACACGTGCATTAATTTTAAATATAAACTATATATCATTACTAAGAAGTTTTATAAATTTAGTATGTAGTTTTTTTCAAACAAACGCTCTAAACACCTAAAACTACTAAAAAGATTATCGCAATAAATTCTCTACGCCTTCCTAAGCTTCCAGTAAAGCTAAATAAATATTAGATATAAGTAGTAGTAATTTCTAGCTTTTAAGCTAACTTTGTTTTCTCTAAAGTATTACAAGTAGTACGCCTACAGATTTTAAAAGAACAACAACTTTACTTATTATATGCAGCTAATAGTTAGCTTATACTAGGCATAATAACTATTATATACAATGTTACTAGTGTAATGCTTAGCATAAGAAAATATAAGAAAAAATTAGACTTAAATGTGTTATTAAATTAGCTACTTATAATATTATTATCGAAATTTCTTAGTTATAAAAACACAAATTATATATTAACTTAAAGCTAAAAAGGTTCTTGTTTAAGTGCTGTAGACTAAACGAAACTATAAGCTAGCCTACGTATTTAATAACTATAATAGTTAAAAAAAAAGATTTATGATATTACTAAAGGATAGTAAACTTAAACTAAAAACAGCCTTACAACACAAGAGTTGAGCTTAATAAATACTAAAAGAGCACTTTTAAGTTACAAAGTTAGAGGTTTAAGAAAACACCTAACTTAAAATATTCTAGAAAAGTGAAAAGAATTTTAGTGCTTTTTTATAAAAGTAGTAAACAGCAAAGCCTTACTAAAACACTAACTCCAGGACTATAAGATTATCTTAGAAGAAAAAAAGACTCTACTCTTTAAGCTAATATACTTACTATTAGAGACAGAACTTAAGATATTAAGAAGAAACATAAACAAGAATTTAAAGAAAAACTAAAATAAACTTTGTTTATTACTAGTAAGATTTTCTAGACTCTTTATACTAAATGTGAATAAACTACTAAGAATATGCGTTAACCACTAGAAACTTCATAATATTATAGTAAAGAATTAATACTTATTACTAAATATTATAAAGCTTTAGGATTAATTATTTTACGCTAAAGTCTTTATAACATTTAATCTCCAAGATAAATACTACTTTATTAGGATTAAAAAAAGTAAAAAATAGAAGATAGTATCCTAAACATAATAAGGAAACTAAAGGTATACAGTTGTGCTATTTAAGCTTACAAACGCCTAAGTAATATTTTAAGAACTTATTAATAATACAGAGGGGTGACACAAATAAAAAGAAATCAAAAAAGTTATTATTTTTAAAGCTTTATCATTCTATGAGTAGAAGGGCTATACCAAAAACTGTTAGTGATTTGAAGAGCCAAGAACTTCCTCTTTAAGATAGAATGCTTAGTAAGCTGCTTAGTCAGCACCATTGCCCCTGCAATCTCTCCTAAATCAAGGGGAAAAATGGTAAAAATAAATTTTCGTATTACTTTTTTTTGAATGTATGAAAGTCGCTAAAACATATGAATTATTAAATAAGACAAGTGAATCTCTTTTATGTACAAATCTTGGAGTAGTAATATAAAGAACATTCTAGTTATAATAAAAGGCTTATTTTCGAGATTTATTTAGATAATAATATTAAAATGCTTACTAATACTTAATAAGTTAGCATATAGTTTCCCTAGTAGCTTACTATTACTATAGATATTGTAAAGTATAACTATTAAATACTTTTCGTAGAATCTAACTCTCTTAAAGTATTGTCATTTTATTATGTTAAATATCCTATTATTTTAGCATTATAAAAGTACTTAATATTCAAATTATATTAATATAAGACTAATTTTAAGTCTATATTTTCAAGTTTTTTATGTTTCTACCTAGTATAATTATTATAATTATAAGGTCTCTATTAGGTTTAAAGGTAGCTTTTCTTAGAATTCTTTACAATATAGATATACTTTTTTAGTAAGTTCTATAAGCTTTTTATAAAAAATCAATATTCATTTAATTTTCTTAGTTTTTAGCTTTATTTTCCAGACATTTTAATAAGGTTTATATAATGTGATTTTTGAATATTATTAAAGATCTTAGTACAACAGCCTAGTTGAAGCGTAAAAAGAAGTTAGAAAGCTTATTTTCTTATATAATTTTGTTCAAAGAATTTACTAATACTTTTAAAAAGATTTTCTAGTAAATTACTATGTAAGGTAATAAGCTTGTATAATATATATATACTATTAACTTAATATCTAAATTAAGATAACTTATAAGCTATAAAGAAGATGCTATAGAAAAAGTAGATGAAAATAAGTAAATAGACTCAATATACTATAAGCTTACTAATATATTACGTAATCAGCGCTTATATAAGCAACTTCTATTTTTAACAACCTTTAATTATAGTTTAAGTGATTAAGATACTACTCTCTATAACCTGCTTACATAATGCTTACATAACCTTATTAAACATAGTTTTTTGTTAGCGATTCTTACACGTTCAAAAAAAAGTTATGCTAAAATTTATTTTAACTTTTTTTTCTCCCTTAATGTAAGCAAATTTTCAGGGGCAATGGTGCTGACTAAGCAGCTTACTAAGCATTCTATCTTAAAGAGGAAGCTCTTGGCTCTTCAAATCACTAACAGTCTTTGGTATAGCTCTTCTACTTATAGAATGATTAAGCTTCAAAAATAATTACTTTTTTGATTTCTTTTTATTTTTGTCACCCCTTTGTATATTAAGAGTATATTTAGATATATTTGTTGTAGTATATTTAGACAACATTCTTTTCTATTTTAAGAGCTTAAGAGATAAAATACAATATATCCGCATAATACTGAGGTGTTAGACTAGTTTAACCTTTAACTTAAACTTGAGAAATAAAATTTCTATAAGAATAAAGTTTCATTTTTTAAATAAATAGTAGAAGCACAAGAAGTATAGATAAGTAAAATAAGAACATAAGTAGTTAAAGAATAGCTAACATTTATCATGGTAAAAAATATATAATTCTTTTTCAAATTTTTAAACTTTAATTAATAGTTTATAAGAGATTTTTTAAAATTGATATTCTATCAATTAAACTAATAAGGAAAAACACTCTGTTTTGATATAGAAAGAAATCTTAAAATGCTTTCTAATAACTTCAGAATATAAGCATAAAACTACTATACTTGTATATATTCTAAGTAGGACAACTATTATACTTTACGACTAACGCTTTAAATCTTATACTAAGTAGATGCGCTAGCTAAATACAAAAAGGCAAATAGCACTTTATTACTTATGACTTTTATAAATTCTTAGGACCAGCAAAGAATTATAATGTTTACAATAAAGAGCTACCGCCTATTATTACATGCTTCAAATATAAGAGACTATACTCTAAAAGCTAATTAGAACTTAAAATATGAATAGATTATAAGAACTTAGTTAACTTTACAACTACTAAAGTACTTAATTAACAACAGGTTTAATAGTTAAAAGAACTTAAAAAATATAAGTTTAAGATTGTGTATATACATAAAATTGAAAATAGTATAGCAAATGCTTTTAGCCGCCGCTATAATATTATAGAAACTAAGTCAATTACTAATTTTATATTACTTAAGTTTAGCAAAGACAGATTACTAGAACTAGTAGAGATATTTAACTAGATTATAAAGATTACTAACAAAGTAGTAGAGAATTTGTAAAAAGTAATTATCTAATATTATTATGCTAACTCTATACACAGCTACCTTAGTATTACTAGAATAATAAAACTTATTAAACAAAAGTGCAAATTTCTAAATATAAAGAACAAGGTTACTGCCTTTATTACTGAATGCGCAGACTATTGAAAGAATAAATACAGTACTTACGCACTTTATAGATGAATGTAAACAATAAAGTTACCTAACGTACTCTAGTGAGACATCTTTATAAACTTTATTACAGGCCTACTAGTCTTAAAAGACTTTGTTACTAAAGTATTTTACAATGCAATTCTTGTAGTATTTAAGTAATTTATAAAACAAGCTAAGTATATATAGCTTTTAGAAAGATTTAATAGTAGTATAGCTTGTATGTATTATGAATAAACAAAATATAAAATATCATAGTATATTAAAGTTCATCATTAAGAGTAGGGACAAGCTCTTTACTTTAAACTTTTAAACAATATTGCTAGCCGCAATTAAAATAAAACAAAAGCTATTTTATAGCATACTACTTATACGCAAATAAATAGACTAAACAAATAAAATACTTAATGGAAGCTTATTCTAGAGTTTATATTAACTATTGATAAAATAATTAAATATTATTACTATCTATAGTACAAAAAGCATATAATAACAAGCTTTTAGAGTTTATAAAACAGACTTTATTCTATGTACACTATAAAAGACACCCAAATCTCTTTATGCGTATATTTCTAAGTAAGAAAATAGAAGTAGCTATAACGATAGTAGATAAGCTAAAAACAGTACACAAGTTACTTAAGACAACACTTAGGAAAGCTAAATACTAATGCATTTGATATATTAATAAAAGAACAACAAATTGCACCTTAGCTAAAAAAGAGAGAAAAGGTTTATTTACTTATGAATAATTTTTACACTAACAAACCTAGTAAAGGAATTAACAATGTTAAGGTTAAACTATTTTTAATTCTTAACTAGAAGGGATTTGTTATATACATACTTAACTTTCTACCTAATTAAAAAATCTACTTATAATTCTATGAATATATATTGAAACTAGCAGACTTAAGAACTCTACTTTAGAAAACTTTTTACTATAAAATAACAAAAAAAAATTTCAAGTTAAGAAGACCTGTGTATACTAAACGCAAAATATTAGTAAAAAATATTTAGTTAAAAGGTTAGGCTACCTAAATAGTAACAACACTTAGGAACTAAATATAGACTTTATAAACTACTAACAAATACTACAAAATAACTATTACTAGGCTAAGAATTAAACTAAGGACATTAGACACACACAATAATATAAAATATAACTTACTATAATATTACTACTACGCTACTATGTCGCAACGTTAGAGTAGTGGGAATAAAATAAGATAACGTACTTTATAAACTACTACTAGCTTTAGGTACAGCACTACTGACACCTAGCAAAGCAACTGCATTATCTAGGTTACCTAGAGTAGACTATATTATTAGCAAGTAAGTAATACTAATAGCTACTGTAGGATAATCTAAAGACTCTGCATTGATACTCCTACTCTTTGCTTCTAGCTCTAATACAAGGCAAAGCGCTTTTTTATACCTACGCTTATTAGCTTATACGAGTATTTTTTTTGTACGGAATAAACACGCAATTACTTTAAATAATAACTTTTTATTTTCATTTACTTTTACTTAAAAACTTGTAATAAGTTTTATTTAGAAAAGCCTAGGACATATTTATATATGCTTAACCTAGACGTGTGTATTTAGTATATTAAAAAGAGGAATTTAGCATAATAGAATAAGGCTAGTTACTAATATAATACTTATTATAAGAAAAGTTAGAAACAAAATTAGGCACTAAGAATTTTTCAAGTAAGACAAATTTAGCGTTTATAAGAGTTAAATAACATAGTAAATTCTAAAGCTTATAACAATGCCTAGAGTAACTCTACTTATAAGCTGCGCACTTTACAAAATTAAGTAATCAAAAAACTAATTTTAGAGGAGAGAAAATAGTATTATAACTGTCGCATATATTAGCCACGCGCCTCAGCCACGAGGCTCTAGCCACGAGGCTCTAGGCCTAAGCGTCAAGGCCTGCACGGCGCGCGCAGCGCCAAGCGCCAAGCCTTAAAGCCTTTACGCCGAGGCTTAGAGACTTCACGCCAAGCTTAGATACTTGCATCTAAGCTCTATAGAACACTTGCCGTGCTTAGAGGCATTCCTCTAAGCTCTATAACTATCTTTATAGACTATAACCACCGTTCGAATCTCGTTGACTACACACAATCTTTTTTTTTTACTTTTGCGTCTGATTAGTAGAGGGTAGCTGCTTTTCACTTTTTTGGAAACACTATTTTGAATACAACAACAACCACCACCTTTGACACCTTAAAAATAAATAGACTATAATACTTTCTTTGTATATATAAAGCGTCTTAGACGCTAGTAAAAAGATAGAATTAATTATCTAGTTCTTTTAAACCACTGTTACCAGCTCCTTTATTTTTATATTATAAGCCTAGCGCTTTAAATTATAGTTTAGATTCTTTCTACTTAACCTAGAATACGCTAGTAGTAGTTTAAACTTTCTAATTTATTTAAATAGATCTTTTAACTTACTAACTAATTATATATACTACTAAAGTAAGTAACTTTTTATAAATTACTAACTCTACGCGCCTCTTAGGCTACGTAAGCTAGACTTACTAGTATACCTAGCTAAAGTTTAATACTAAATCTAAAGAAGTTTAGAAATATGTAAACTTAAAGGCTATTATAACTTTTAATATACTAATAAAGCTACTTTTAAGGCTTTTGGTGCCTATGAAAAACTTTTTTAAAAAAAACTTAAGCCTATAATAAAAAGCTTAACAAATATTATATAAAGTATATAAACTAGGCTGTAAACGCACGCGCTTTATAGTATATATAAAATTAAGTGTACACAACCATTAATAAGTAGTTACTAGCTCTAATTGTAAGAAAACTTATAAATACACTAAGCTAAACTCTTGATTAGCTTATTAAGTAATTAAAACTTGAACTAGCGCTAACAAATACTATTAACTTAATAGTAATATACTAAAAGTACTACGCAAGCCTTAAAAAAGTAAGTTGTAGTACTATAAAACTATAAGCTTAGTATAATAAGTAGCAAACAAGCTAACTAAAAGCTAAAGAGCTAGAAATCTCTACAGTAGATAGCGCGCTCCCTATATTTAACTTTCTAGATGCCGTAGGAGCTAAATATACTCTTAACCAGGCTAGCATTATAAAAATGCTCTACTAACAGTAATAAATAGCTAAGAAAAATTATTTTTAATCTAGACTAAACAAGTTAAGTATTTTTAGAGATACTCTACTAGCGCTTGAATAGCTTACTTAGCTTAGCTAAATTCTTAAAAGCTTATACAGAGGGGTGATAAAACTAAAAAGACGATAAAAAAGTTATAGTTTTGAAATCTTTATATTTCAACAACTAGAAAACCTATTCCAAAAAGAGTTAGTGATTTGGAAAGCCAAGATCTTCCTCTTTAAGTACGGCAACTTAGTAAGCTGCTTAGTTAGCACGATTGCGCATCTTATCTCACTTAAAAAGAGATTTAAAAAAAAGTAAAAATAAATTTTAGCATAACTTTTTTATAAACGTGTAAAAATTGCTACTAAGAAACTGAGCTTAATAAGCTTACGTAAGTATAACGTAAGCCAATTTTAGAGACTTGTATCTTTTTTACTTAAAGTACAATTAAAGGATAAAAATTAGGAGTTGCTTACGTAAGCGCTAATTACGTAATAGCTTAGTAATTTCTTAGTATATTAACTTCTCTTCTTCATCTTACCTTGCTTTTTTAGAGTACGTCCTTAATGTCTTGCAATCTTTCTAATTTAAGCAAGAGGTTTATATTTTATATTTACAAAATAAGCCTGTTTCTTTAATTAGTAAAATACTCAAAAAGTCTTCTAGAGGTATTACTAATACTTTTTATTAAATTAAACAAAAACAAAGCTTTTTTGTCTACTTTTAGAGCTAAAAAAGGTCGTCCTAGAAAAATCTTAAATTAAGTAAAAAGAGTACTTAATAGAGACCTTACTAGAAGGCTTAAAAAGACAAATCAACGTCTATTAAAAGAAAATAGTCTAGATCTTTCTATTAAAAGCTTACAACGCTTTCTTAGAAAAAAGAACTATTCTATTAATATTTCTTAAAAAAAGACGCCTTAAGACGCTAAAAAGGCCTACAATCATTATATTTATGCTAAGCAAACACTCAAAAACCTTACAAATATAAACTTTTTTGAAGTTATATTTTTAGACAAGTCTGCTATTGAGTAAGGGCATAGTGCTAGAACAGAATACTATTAATTACGTTAAAAAAATAAAATTAGAAAGAAAGTAGTTTCTACTACTAATATAGATGAGTTTAAAAAAAGACTAATTAACTAAAAAAACACCTCAATAAATTTACTATTTTTCTATCATTTTTATCTATTTTTAGCAGGTTTACTAATCTAGTTATAAGTTAAGATATTTCTATCTAAACTTAGGGAGCGATTCAAATAAGTAGTAAATTAAAACTAGTAGTAATTAAAAGCCCTTTAATTACTACTCTTTTTAGGTATTTATACTATATTAAAAAGATCCTAACTCTTATAGTAGAACCTGCAATAAAAAAAGTAAGTTATATATACTTTGTTTTCATTACTTATAGGCTTATTACTTTATATTTAAATTATAAAGTTGCGATCTTTTTCTATATAATTAAAGGACTTACTAACCTCTATATAGACTAGAAGTTTTAGCAAAATAACGCTAAAATTTATAAAACTCTAGGAGGTTTATCTTAGTTTTCTAGGAATAGAATATTGCTTTTTAAGCATCCTGCCTATAGTCCTAATCTAAATCCTATAGAAAACGTGTAGGCTTTGCTAAAAGACGCTTTAGCTAAAAGGCCTATTACTTCTTTAAGTATAGAAAATTATAAACGAAGTATAGTAGCCTTTAAGGCTGCTATAGAGGAGAAATAGGATTAATTATCTTAAAAGGCAATTAATAATTGTATTCTATTATTACTCAGGCTGTAAGGGGTGGCTTCAGGCAATAGTACTTGCTTCACACCACAGAAGATAGTAAGAGATAGCTCTAAATAATAACATGTGTATATCTCAAGCAATAATACCTGCAGGTATCCCTGCAGGTGAGGAGCCCCTTATAAGCACAATTGCAGGTAGGCAAGCTAATAATAAGCGAGTTTGGCGGATCCAGCCAACACGCTACCATCTGTGACAGAGCCTCCCCCTCTAGTCTAGCGTCCTAACAGCCTTAACTTAAAACTTCTAAAATTATATATAAGGATAGCTTAACAAAGAGCGTATTCTATACGTAAGTTATATGCGCTTAAAACGCATGTTACTTATAAGTTAGATACATAGCAGGCTCTATAGATTATATTCTATAGCGTTATTATAGTAACTCTTAAATTCTATTGTTTGTTTCTTAAAAATTTTTAAAAGTAAAGGTAAGAGTATATAGTTATTATAATTAGTCTATATAAGGTAATATTTGCTGTAGTAATAAAGAAATTTTCTAGTATATTTTTTATAGTTCTTGCCTTGCTTAATATACTTAATATGCAACATTAGCGCACTTATTATACACCTCAATACTAAGTTCTAATTTTTATTATAGTCTACTATTTAGATTTTAAGTATATTAAGAAGTCCTACTTATAAAATGCTTAGCTATACAAGTTTAGCGTGCTTAAAAAAGCTACTAATTTTATTACTTTATATATAACGTGCCTACGCTGCGTATAAAGCATTACTAAATAAATAAAAATTTATAGTAAAACTAAGTATTATTATTACAACTATTATACTAAGAGTAATTATAGTAGTTATACTAAAGTAAGTATTTTTGTTTTATTAACTGCGCTTTAGCTAATTTAAATAAGTTTTTAAAGTACTTAATAGGCGTTTAAATTATTTATACTAACTTTGCGCTTATTTTAATACTGCTATTACTAATAATAATATTTTAAGAACTAACTCTACTATTATTACTACTAGTATTAAGCTTGCGCAGTACTAGCGCTAATTTAACTTTAAGCTTTCTAACTACTGCTACGTTGCTGCACATACTAGTACTCTTATAAGAGTTTTTACTTAAGTGCTAATAACTTTACTTTACTACTTAAGCTTAATCTTAGTAGAGTAGCGCTATATAGTAGCTACTCTTAAATTAATTGCTAGTTATACGGCTAGGATTGCTAGTCCCGCTAGTAATAATAAGGATAATAATAAGATCTTAGGCGACAATAACATGCTGCTTCTTAGGCGTAGTCTAGGTGCAGGTAGTGCGCATAATAGTAGTGCTAAAAGTAGTAGTAATAATATTAGTAGTAATAATATTAGTAGTAATAATAAGGTTTATGCTAGTAGTAAAGAAATTTTTAATAATAAGTAAAAGTAAATTATTTTTGTACTTATAGTTTGTTTATTTAAATACCTAATTTACGCCCTAAGTGCGCAATAATAATATTTAGTATATTCTTTTAGCATACTTAGAACATAATAATTTTTACTTATACTTATATTTCTTAATTAGTTCTTTTATATCTTTAAACTGTAATGCTAGAGTCTAGGTATTCTATAATTTGTTATAGCTTTTCTATTATAGCTAATACTCTAGCTAGCTATTTCTAATTTGTTTCCCTAATATCTTTTTAACCTCCTAAATCTCTTTACCTTTAGAGCTAATATCTAGTACCTAAGTATTATTTTTTTAACTACTGCGTAATTCTTATTATTCTAGTAAGAAGACGTAGAAGATATTATAAATGTAATAGTAAAGTAGTAGTTATAGTTAGTAAGCTTACGTTCTAACTACTTTTTACACTTAAAATAGTTTTATAAACTTGCTAAAAAGCTTCTTACTAAGTTAGTAGGCTAAGTTAATATTCTTTATACTAAAGCAAACTAAGTCTTTTTAGTAGAAAATTTTTAGTTTATATTTTTTATTGTAGTATTAGCATTAGTATTTTTATACTACTAAGAGGTATTTTTTTACTATTACACATGCGCTGTGCATGCGCTGTACTCTATTTACAGCGTTTAGTACCTTTTCTTCTAGCCTACTATCCTTAAAAAGCAATATAAGCAATAAATGCTTGCTATATACTAAGTAAAAATGTATTATCTTTATTAATTTATAAATAGAGTTGTTATACGCAACTTATACAGTTGTTAAAAGTAACACCTAATTATTTTATTTCTTTAAGGTAAACGTTTTTAGGTATTACTTTATTACCTAGTTTTAGCGTTTAGTTTACCTATTTATCTATAAGTAAAAGGCTGTGCTTAGCCTACACTTTACTTATAATTAGTAGCATATTTCTATCTAAAATACAAAAGTAAAAATTAAACTGTAATTAAATACAATGCCCTTTTAGACTCTATAATTTAAAATAATATATTTAAAGTAGAATTTTATAAATTATTTTGCATCTTATATTTTTAATGTAGGTATGTAAATTGCTATCTTTAAAAAGTAGTTAATAATTATAAGAATTACATTAAATATGCAACTTAAACTATTATTTTTTGCTAGTAGTAGCCTTATTATAAAATTAAAGCTTACTTTCTTAAATATCTTATTAGAAACTAGTAATAGTAATAACTCACTATATTTACTGTATTTTAAAGCCTTACTTTTTTAGTATACTATATAGGTTTTTACGTAATTCTAAACATTATAGCCTAGCTCTAGCTAGTAATATAGCCTACTAATAAGCTTATAAGTCCTACGTGCGCTAAAATAACCTACTATATGCATATTATAATTTTATAATAAAATCTTCTACCTAATAGCTTATTTTAGTAGAATATAAATTCTACTTTTATATTTTAAAACTTTTTTATTATTAACACGCTATACTTATACGCTGCTGCTATTTTAAGTGCGTACTACTTGTATAAAGTCTACAACTTACTATAAGGCAAAGGCGTCCCTTTATTGTAACTAGCATAGTTTATTTATTAGAGCTTTGAACTTTACTATTGCAGGTTTACTACTAACTAATACTCTAGCTAGAGAGCATAGTACACATAGTATACACTCTATAGCACTAGTAGTTTAAATACTTTTTATTTTATAAATATTAGCTATATATATCTTACATGCGCCTTTCTAGCTATGCTAAGTTATAAAACTTTTTATTTTACTATACTTTACTCTTGCTAGAAGTTTATTCTATAGTATAAGTAATAGTTAAGTTAATAATAAGTTCTCTTGTTTATAATTTACTCTTTTTAATAGTCTATCTATAGATTTTATACGCCTTAGGCAGTATTTAACTTTAAAATTAAAAGCCTTTAAATATAGAGCTTAGTGTGCTTAACGCTAGTTTAGCTTTTATACAGCGCGTAAAAAGCGCAAGTTATTATAATTAGTTAACACTTAAATAGTGTACTAAGCGCTTTCTAAGTAGTGCTGCTATTTTTTAAAACTTTATATAATAGCTAAAAGTTTAAAGTTATATACTTTATAGTTTAGCTTAGTATTTTACAGTTTTTGTAAGTAAAATGCAATAAAATACTACTTTTTATTCTTAAATAATTAAGATAATATACTTAATATAGTAAAAGTTAAAGTATTTATTTTAATATAAATTATACGTGTATTTTTAAAGTAATATAAAATAAGCGCATATATAAAGTATTGCTTTAGCCTTGTAAAGGCAGTATATATATTCTTATTTTAGTAGAACGCCTGTTTCCTTTTTAAAATATTTATAAGAGGTGCTGTTTTTATAGCGTAGTTCTTAATAAAATACTAATAAAAATTTATAAATCTTAAAAAGGACTATAGCTCCTTTATACTAGTAAGTATGAGCTATTACTTAATAGTAGCAACATGCGCTAGATCTGCGTAAATACTACTTTTTATAATAATAAATCTTAAAAAATAAACTTTGTTTAAAGTAAATATATATTTTTTAAAATTTACATATAACTCTACTCTTTTTAAAGAGTTAAGTACAGCGCGTATAGCACGCTAGTGTAGCGCAATATTAATATTATAAGTGTAGATAAAAATATTATCTAGATAAACTACGTAAATGTAATCTAAGTACTCTTTTAAAGCTTTATTAATATAAGCTTAAAAACTTGCTAAGGCGTTTATAAGCCTAAAAAGTATAACAAGATATTTAAAATGTCTATATTATATTTTAAAAGCAGTCTTCTACTTATCTCCTACCTTAATTCTTAGACAATAGTAGGCGTCTTTAAGATTTAAGGTAGTGTAGTAGTATACGTCTAATAAGCAGTCTAGTGTCTCTTTAATTAAAGAAAGTAGGTAATAATTTTTTATTATAATAGCATTAAAACTTTAATAATCTATACAAAGGTAAAAAGTTTTATTTTTTTTAGTATAAATAGTATTAGTGCGCCTATAAAGCTAGTGCTGTAGCAAAAAAAATTTTTTTGTAGTACTTTTTTAATATATTTATAAAGCACTTAAAGCTTATAAAAAAAGAGAGTATAGAAAAGCTTATAAAAGGGTTTTTTGCCTTATTAAATAAGAATTATATAATCTAAGCTTTTTAGCTATAAGAGAGTTTTAGTAGCTTTATTATTAAAAATATTAGCGTAATTTTATAATGTATTAAGTATATGCTATACTTATACTATAAATATATTTAGCATGTATACCTTAGGCTTAATACTTATGCTATTACTTTAAAGTACTCTTAAAAAGTAAGTTTTTAAATTTATAAGTCTTGTGTTCTTTAAAAATACTTTAGTAGCTACTAAGTTAATGTTTGCTCTTATATATTCTTAACGCTACTTCTAGCTTCTACAGTTAATATAAATACTTTCTTAACTTAAAAAGGGATTACTAAGTAGTAGTAGTGCGCCTTCTTTATTTACTTTATATATAGTAACTTTTATAATACGCTTTACACTATTATTATTTATTAAGTATAGCTAAAGCTTATATGCTGCGTATATATTCTGCCTTTAAAGTCTAATTTAACTTAGGCAAAGAAGTTTTATATTCTAAATAAGATTTAAATTTATTTTTATAGCTATTTTTTAACTAATAAAGCTAACATCTACTTGTAAGTCTAAAATAACTTAAAGTTCTTTCTTTACTTTAGTTACTAAATTTGTGTAACACGCGTACTATATTTCTAGTAAAATATTTATTAGCACGCGCTTTACTAACTCTAAGTTTATAGTAAAGCTTAACTTTTTTCTGTCTAGTTTATATTAACTAAGACTTTATTAAGGTTGCTGCTTTAGTACTTGTTAGCGTAGTGTTCTTTCTTCTAGTACTTAAAGCATATAATATTATTACTATTTTTATACTTTTTAAGTGCGTCTAGTATAGTAGCTAAAAAAAAGTATTTTTTTTTTTGTAAAAGTGCTCTAGTAGAGCAGATTATATATAATAAGTGCTTTACGTAAATTCTATTTAAGTATAAAGCTAAGCGTAATAAAGTCTTTTTTAGTTATAAAAATTTAATAGTAGTTAGTAATTATATGCTATAGTTTAGGCTTTAGTTTTGCAAATAAGTGCTAGACTTTTTATACTTTAGTATATGTTAAGAGTTAATCTTTAAAAATATTAAAATAAGTTATAAATAATTAAATAGTCTAGTTTTTTTACTATATAGTATATATATACGCAGTTACTACTTTAAGGCTGTAGTTAATAAAGTTTAAAAGTAAGTTAAGTATATATTGCTTAAAGTAGTTTTAAGTTAGTACTTTTTTTTGCTTTAAAAGAATACTTATAGTAAGTATACTAAAGCTCTTAAAGGTCTGCTCTAAAATACTATATTACCTAAATTACTTTATTATTATCTTTTTTAAATTCTTATAGTAGTAGCTAAAATGCTACTTTATAGAAATAAGTAAACTTATAATATTTTTTAAGAGTTTTACCTTAGTATTTAGCTAAGTCTTTAAGTTTTAACGTGTGTTATATATGCGTAGTAAGTGTTGCTTTAAGTGTGTTTTACGCGTAGGTTAATATAGTTAGTAGTATTAATATATTTAAGATTCCTTTTTATTTAACTTTTTTTAGTTATACTACTTTTTTTTCTAACTTCTATAATTATTGTAAGGATTAAAGTTTATTGCGTTACTTCTTTATAGCGTTTATACGCTCTTTAAGCGTTGCAGGTGCGCCTTAGGTACGCTCTTTAAGCTTTTTAAGTGTAGCGGGCCTTAATAAGGTTTAAGGGGGATTAAAGAGTTTAAATATAGCAAGGCTCTAGCTTCTCTAATTGCCTTAAGTGTTAGATCGCGTTAAGGGAGCTATCTCTAGACTATTAGCCTGTAGGAGGAGGTATTATTCTGTAAAGAGTAGCTTTAGGCAATAGTACTTGCTTCACACTACAGAAGATAGTAAGAGATAGCTCTAAATAATAACATGTGTATATCTTAAGCAATAATACCTGCAGGTATCCCTGCAGGTAAGGAGCCCCTTATAAGCACAATTGCAGGTAGGCAAGCTAACGATAAGCGAGTTTAGCGGATCCAGCTAACACGCTACTATCCGTGACACAGGCGCTATTTGCATGTAAAAGGAGCTAAGGGCTAGTACACTAAGTATTAGTAAACTGTTTTAGTTATTTATTTCAAAAAAACTTTTTAAACTAGCTCTATACTATTACCTAGTAGTTTATTTCATAATTACGTTTAAACTAACACACAAAAGAGATAAGTTAGTATTATTTAACATATGTAATTTATAGCGATTTTTACACCTTCAAAAAAAAGTTATTTTCTTTATCAATATTGAGTTTTTTTATCTTTATCTTTACTGCGAAAGTTGAGCACAATTGTGCTAACTAAGTAGCTTAGTAAGTCGCCTTACTTAAAGAAGAAGATCTTGGCTTTCTAAATTACTAACTCTTCTTAGTATTGTCTTTCTGGTTGTTGAAATACAAAGATTTCAAAACTATTACTTTTTTAACGTCTTTTTATTTTTGTCACCACTCTGTAAAAGATAAGACAAAAATCTTGCTTAAGTTACTAGTTGCTTATTTTTAACAGCTATAAATTTTATGTAATAATAAATTTTATAAAATTCTGCAACAATAACAAGATTCTACTAATTGTCTTTCTTTCTTATTTAACTTATACGCTTTAGCTACTTAATATAGCGTTATATAAGCCTTTATTAGACGCCTAGTTAAAAGAGCTCTTGTTTTACTTTTAGAGAAGTTAGAAACTTCTCTTAGTAAACAAAGAAGACTTTTTCCTATTATTTTAGATTGCCTAGGGCAAAGCTTTTATTTCTAAAACTATTAAAAAGAGCTTTAAAGCTACTAGTATAGTACTACCTAACTTAGACATTATACTTAAAAGATTTACTAAAGAAGCTTTAAGTTTAGATAAAAGCTTAACATTAGTACTTAGTAGTTAAAATTAGCTTAAAATAAAGTCTCTTATATGCAAATTAATACAAGATAAAAGCTTAAAAAAGTTTAAGAAGCTCTGCTAATTACTCTATTATATTTTAGTACAAAATAAGCTCCTTTACTATAAAATTAAGAGCCTAAAAGAGGCTCTTTTAAAATAAAAAAACATAAAAAGAAGAGCTATACACTACAACTTAACTACTAAAAGGAGTACTATAAAGAAGCTATCTTTTAGAGCTCTTGTAAAGTCTATTAGGCTTAGAATAATTACTCTATACAATAACAACAAAAATAACAACAAAAACTATAAAAAGCTAAAAAATTTTACATAAAAAAGTAAGCTTAATTATATAAGCTTTAACAAGCTTAGAAGAAGCGTGTTAAGAAAAAAAAGCTTAAGAAGGTAAGAAAGAAGAAGAAAGCTGCTAAGGTAGCTAAAAAAGAGGCTTAAAAGGCAGCCTGCAACGCTAAAAAAGCTATATAATTATCTTAAAAAAGTAAGCGCAAAGTCTTACAAAGCTCCTCTTAAAAGTAAAAGCGTTAAAAACGTATTATTATTAATTTATTTTATGTTTAAGCTAAGGTGGCTGCACTAGCCGTCCTAATTTAGACTACCCGCCACAGCCGCACCACCAAGCTACTAAGTAAATACAAGTAGCCTATTATAATCGCAATGCTGTAATTACTACAACACTATGAAATCCCGTAACAATAGCGACTGTGGGTAGCTGTACAGCCTTATCTTCTTGTTCATCTCATGTTGTTGGGGTGGCGCGTTACGCGACCTGGCGCACTACCGTGTCCGTGCGCGCAATGCCCGTGTTCGCGCAATGCCCACCCCAACAAAAAAAGATTATAGAAAAATGAGGCTGTAGAGCCACCACTAATAGCTAGTATCGCGAGATTTTGTAGAGTTGTAGTAAATATATCATTGCAATTAATTTGTACTACTTATATTTACTTAGTAAGGTGACGTTGCGCCCGCGGCGGGTGGTGCGCGCTAGGGCAGCTAGTACAGCTACCTTAGCTTTAACATAAGATAAATTAACAATAACACGTTTTTAATGCTTTTACTTTTAAGTAGAGGCTTGTAAGGCCTTATGCTTACCTTTTTAAGATAGTTGTATAGCTTTTTAAGCGTCGCGAGCTAATTTTTAACACTTCTTTTTAGCTACCTTTTCTACCTTCTCTTTCTCCCTTATCTCCTTAAGCTTTTTCCTTTTAACACGCCTCTCCTTAGCTTATTAAGCCTTATATAATTAAGCTTACTCTTTTAAGTAAGACCTCTTAGCTTTTTAAAGTTATAGTAGTTATTATTTATATTATTAAACTACCTTGTTGTCCTAAGCCTAACAGACCTTCTTAGGCAACTAGAAAATAGCACTACTACAGTACTCCTAAGAGTTGTTAAGTTAAAGAGTATAGCTTTTTTTTAGTGTCTTTTTTTAACTAAAAGATCCTTTTTTAAGCCTTGTATTTCTTTATAAAGAATACTATTTTAAGCTAAAATGTAGTAGAGACTTTAATAAAGCTTTTTTACCTTTTTACTACTCTAATCTTGCACTAAACAGCGTATAAGAGTCTTTATTTTAAGCTAATTATTTCTACTAAGTATAAAAGCTAAGAATTTATTTAAACTAAAGGCCTTTTTATAAAATCTTTAAAGAATAACTTTAGAATTAAGTAAATAGACTTTAGTTACTTAGAAAGGCTTTTTAATAGTTTTCTTTTTAAAAGCAGTACTTTAGGCCCTCTAAAAAAGAAAAAAGAAGTCTTTTTTTATAATTAGTAAGAGCTTTTAGCTATTATAAAAGTAAAATAAAAGCTTAGTAAAGTAGGCAGTTAAAAGAAGCTTAAATAATTTAACGTTAAGTAGTTAAAGCGTATAAGTTAAATAAATAAAAAATACAGCTAATAAGATTTTGTAGTTATTACAGTAATTAATAAAATTAATAATTAAGTAAAATTTATAGCTATTTAGAAGAAGTAATTAGTATTTTAAATAAGTTTTTTGTCTAGTCTTTCTCTTAAAAACTTTTTTAAGCTAGGCTAAACTTATATTATTATTAGTCTAGCTAGAAGAAGATAAGCTAACAAATACTAAGTGCTTTTTATTATTAATATTCTTAACTTAGCTTAATTTTAGAGCTCTAACAGCTAACTAAAAAATAAGAGCTAGAAATAAAGCTGTACTATCTAAATAAACGTAGGCTAGGATAGTTACTTATTCTATATTACTATTCTAAGTTATAGCTTTAACTTCTTTTTAGTTATATATTTTTTTATTTAACACCCTTTTTAACCTTTTAGTTACTTTAATTTTAAAGCTTTTCTTATTTATATTAAAGATTTAAGAAAGCTTTATATTATATTTTTTTATTTTCTTATATAGTAGCTTAAAGTAGAGGCTATATTTAGCCTTTAAATTAGCTTTGTAGTAATTATAATTTATTCCTGCCTACTAGCGTAAGATAAAATAAGTAAGATTCTTGTTAATAAAGCAAGTAACCTAGCTTTCTAAAACCTCTCTACTAGCTAAAAATAAAGTAAAGTTACGTATTATTACTTATGTAGGTAGTATACGTTGTTTAGTAAGCGTAGTAATATACTATAGTAGCTTAGTTTCTTAGTGTAGGTAAAGGAGTTAGTAGGCGAGTTAGCGTAGTTAAGTTTGGCCCTAGTGTCTTTAAGCGAGCGTTTAATAATTAATACTATACTTTGCTATAAATTTTATATACAAAAAAGATGCGCCTAGTGCGCGCGATTTAATTTCTTTAATTGCTTCCTGAATTAGATCCATATTAGTGGAGTTATGACGCGATTTGTGTAGGTGGTTGTTGTGTTGGGGTGGGCATTGCGCGAACACGGGCATTGCGCGCACGGACACGGTACGCGCACGGGCATGGTAACAAAGTGCGCGTTACGCCGTCATGCGCGTTACGCCGTCCACCTCGGTACCAATCCAAGTATCCCTGTGGGAACCAATTCATCGGTTTCCGGGCCATTGGCGGAATTTCAGAATCAGATATTTCCTCATGGTAGCAGACTATACAGTGCTCAGGCAGCTGAAGCGTTCGACACGTTTCTCGAGCGAGCCCCGGTGACCTTCCCTATTATGATACGCAGCGAGCTTGAAGAGCTTTATAACAGCGTCGCCATGGAAAAGCAAGATGCAAGCCTCGAGCTTATAACTAACAAATCGCCAGAGAAGACTCTGCTTGTAAGAATAGGCATTGCAATCGGCTTGCTGCTATCTCCAAGTTACAGCTTCACGGAAGTGCTGATATCTGAACTAGCAGCAAAGGCCGTACGGATCATGCCACGCGTGTTCGATCAATCTGGAGACTTGGCAGTCGTGCAGTGTCTCGCAGCTCTTACCATATGTTCACTCTGCACAACTTACTGCGGATCCTCGTGGCATTTGGTTGGACTTGCAATGACACGCTGCATCTCTTCGGGTATGCATACATCCCGAGTTTCTGATATGGGTTCAGATAGCGAGATCAAAAGGCAGAATGGCAGAGCTTTCTGGACGTTATACATTCTGGACACGCACTTGAGTACAGCCATGGATCGGCCGTTTTGTCTCAATGATAGCGATATCATGATATCGCCACCTCCGTCCCCGCAAACTGCGGCGATGGATGCGGACGGTATGGCTTTGCGGCATTTGATTCAACATGTACAGATTCTGCGCTCAATTCGGAAGCATGCTGAAGAAGATCTACTTTGTCATTTCGTCAATTTGTGTCATTGGAAGGAAACAACGCCTGCGGTATTTTCGGCAACCGGTTCCCTGAGAGACTAACTACATTTCAGAGGTCTCGTGGAATTACCCAAATGTCCTGTATTTGCACAAGACACAGGCCGAGACGTGATGTTGAGACACATCGAAGAAGAATTTGCCGAATACGCGGCTTCCATGGAAAAGCAGTTTTCCAGCCAGCAAAGTGCTCCAGGAGCTCTGGATGGGTATCTGATGTTTTTCATTGGTGTACTCAGCGCATTACAGCCGCCTGATCAGGGACGACAGAGATGCGTTCTACAATGTTTGAGCAGCCTCACGATGATCTCAATTCGCTACACTGCTTTCCAGGGCTTTCGCAACATACTTGTCGGACTCCAGTCTAAGCCAGCGTCTAGAGAGCATCTTCAGACCCTGATGAGCGCATCCGAGGTCACTTTGTCACCCCAAATACAGCGGTTCATTCTCGGCAGTCTATGAGTGGCCAGGTCAAGAGGACACATACTACTGTGCCTCGGCTGTTCAGATCGGTGGGGCGAAACAGTAGCGTGGTGAAATGGTTTTGTTCTGTTTTGGGGCACATCCTATCTACAGTGCGACTGGCAACATACATCAAGACACGCGTGGCCCCCAGTGTTGCTGCCGTACATCGTCAAACAGTTGCGATTCGACATTGTTCTGAACTTTAAATCACCTCCTTCTCAGATTCCTATTAACGGTTATAATTTCAATTTATAGGCGTGGTCATGGCGCCAGCGCTCATCGAGTCAGAAGATATCTTAGACTCCTCGGCATCGCCAACCTGATTAAACAAGCCCACTGTTTACCTGCTCGATACACTACATCCTCAAGCCATCAAACACGCCCAGTCGTTGTTTAATGCGATACTCCCTTCAGAACCCAGGCACTCAGGGTGGAGAGCGAATGCCGAATACCTGGTGATTCGTGGATCATACCTTACAGCAGAAGACATCAAAGCATGCAAGAACCTGAAAGCCATCGGAAAACAGGGTGTAGGGATCGACAAGATTGATGGAGAAGCTTGCAGAACCCGCGGGATCAAAATCTTCAACAAACCCGGAGTCAATGCACAGGCTGTCGCGGAGACGGTCCTTTCGCTCACAATGTCTGTAGCCCGCGAGATCGGCCGCATTACAGCGCTCCAGAGTGCCGGGGTCCAAGTACCAAAAGAAACTTGTTCCGACTTAATCATTAGCAACAAGACGGTCGGCATAGTGGGCATGGGTAACATCGGCCGAAAGGTCGCGCAAATCTTCCAAGGCGGACTGGGGTGCCGCATCGTCGCGTATGATCCACTGTTGCCAAAGGATGCTTGGGAAGATATTGTGCACACACGGGCCAAGACTCTCGACGAAGTACTCGGAGTATCGGACGTTTTAACACTTCACGTTCCTCTTCTGCTACAAACCTGAGGTCTTATCTCGTGTGAACAATTCAAGATGATGAAGCGTACTTCAATCTTGATCAACGCGGCCAGAGGTGGAATTGTGCAAGAGGCGGACCTTGAACACGCTCTGAAGGAAGGTTTGATCTGGGGAGCAGGTCTTGACTGCCATGAGCATGAACCGCCGACTAAAGAGAATTATGGTGGTCTCTGGGAGATGGGACGCGTCGTAAGCACCCCGCACGTGGGTGCTGCAACGACCGAGACGCAAATGGAGACTGCGATAGCAGCAGTAGATCTATTGTTTGACTATATCAAGACTGTACGAGAGGTGTAGCCATTTGCAGCTCAACAAGGCAATTTGCCGAGTTTGTTCTCATATTTGCTTATTCGTAGCCGAAAAGATCCCAGCAGTTCACATCAGTATTCAACGAACCCCAGGCGTACTCACCCAGCCCTGATTCAAGTTGACTCATAAGATCATCTGTAAGACCCATGTCCAAGTCCTGCGGAAACGGAGCATCTGCTATGTCTGGGAAGTTCCGGAGTAACAAGTGATCTGCATCTGTTCGCTGCTGCTGTTCGTCGACCAATGGCAGATAATGTCCTCCATCAACAGTGCCTGCGCTCGACTGCAGTGGACTCCTGTTGACTGAGTTATTTGAATAAATTTGTTGATCCGAGAGGTAGGCTGCTGGCTGCTGGCAGTTTTGTGAGGTAGTGTTGGCCAGAACATTGGGTGACGAGGGCAGAAGAGGCGCGGAACGATCTTTGACGCATTCTTCCTTGACTACACTGAAAACAGTTGCGAACGATCCTGCGTCTGGTATTTTATCTTTGAAGTAATCCAACAATAAACTGCAGGTATCGAGCGTTCGTTGAGGGTCAATATGAGCAGTAGAGAGCCCGTGGATGTCATGTAGAACATCTAAGATGACGCAGTAGATTACAGTGAGGCCGGCTGTAAAGATGACCTGGAAATAGCTACGTGTCCAAGTGATAGCGTTCTTGCTTCGGAGGTCTGCATACAACTCTATCGTACGTGTTGCTGACATGTAGCGCGCCCTCAGTATCTCCTTCAGGATGGATGCACCAGAGAATTGCCGTGCTGGAAGGTTGTATATGGCACCACAGGCAAGCAGAAGGCGGTCTTTCTCATACACGAAGTCGTGCCATTCAGATCGCTCATAGAGGCATCTAGGCTCCACGAAAACTGGTGCCGACGCTCGCAATGCATGGAGCTCGCTGTCAAACTGGGGGAATGATGAATAGACGTGTCCGATTGATGGGAATCCTGACATTCGGGTGCCGTCTGGAGCACTGTTTGAGGGGAGCTTGCGACCACTGTAAAAGGCAGTGTGCACCCGAGAGCTTAGCCGTCGCAGCTTGATGCAGAACAAGTTGATCGAGACCTCGCTTGGGTGTACATGCGTGACAGTAGGAACAGTATCAAGTACAGTTACGCCGGATCTCATGATTGTCTCGTCGTCGGCATCGATTGGCAGTGGCATGCCTATCTCTGACTCGAGAAGAGCGAAAGGACGACCCAATATGCCCGAGCTGTAACAATCGTGGACGTAGCACTCCCAGAATATTCTGCGCTGGTGTTGTTCTTTCAGTGGGTCCAGGTCTTGATGCGCTTTCAGATGGAGACCCCATTCAATACACTGGCGCATGCACAGGCGTGATATTTTCCATATTGACGCTCCAATGTGATGGTACATGCCGAACCTCGCTATCAGCAAAAGATTCTGAATGGCCTCCGGATCTTTGATTAGCGGTATGCTGGCGAGGTAGTTTTCAGCAGCGAGATAGTAGCCGTACGGATGATCAGCACTTTGACTAGTACTTTGGCAAGCGCGATGTCTTGTCGTGTCGCTGATTGCAAACACCATGAAAAGGCGAAAGTAGTCCTGGGCAGAGGGTCTCTCCGATGATGAAGAGACTGAATAGACCCAGTTGAAGATGTCCAGCATCTCGCTGCGAAGGAGAAACGCATGATGGACGTGGAACCGAGTGAAGTAGTTGTCAAGTAATTATCGTGCTTGCACGAGTGGTGGTGTAGCGTCAGCGACGGGTCGATGCTTAGTGATGCAAGGGCGCTTCGTAAGTTGCTCCAGTATTTGTGCGCGGTGGTGTTGCCATTTGGCGTCAGAGAGGATGTTCTGCAGGAAGCCCAACCCACTCCCGTCACCAACAAAACTGCTCTGAGCTCCCGAGCTCGCTGCCGTCTCGGGGCCTGTCGGTGTCGGATTGGCAGCGTCCGATCCCTCGCTCGAGGCTGGAGTGACAACGCCCGCGCCGTCCAGGTCGCCCAGTCTTCGCATTAGGTCGCATTCCTTCTCTTCCAGCTGCCGGATATAATCACGTGCATACTGCTCCCCAGTAATTGGATCGACGATAATACAGGCGACGTTCCCCTTGACACAGCTGGCACATTTGGGCGCTTGCCTACCGCATTTGACTTTGCGCAGTTTGCACTTCTGATATGCAGGCAGCTAGTATTCTCGTTCCTCCGACATGATACATTGCTGTGAAGGGCGGATTGCAGGCTAGGGGGAGGGCTTGTGTGGGGTGCCACGTTAAGCGTGGAAATTCGGGCATCCCGAGTTGAGGGCACCGACCATTGTCGGCGCTTCCACGGCGAGTGGCCTTGAAGCAATTGGGGTGGGTCGCTCCCCGCATTGCTAGACCCTTGGACCCCACACTACCACCCCAGACCCCTTGTTTGCGCGCGAAGCTCTTATTTTACACGCTCTCGATGGCTTGTAAATAAGAGAAAGATAAGGTACGAACAAGCCGAACATAGGTTAACTTGCCAGCAGACGCCCAACAATAGGGACGGATGTGCGACAGCCAGGCGGGCTCAGGTACCCTGTCTTTCTGGTTGCCGGCGTCTCTCTGGTCTTGTTTATAGCCTTTCTGCAAGTCCAGTCCAAGAAAAAGACAACTCTGAAGAACAAATTCTAGTGACTTGATCACACTGGGAACGCCATTTTTAGAATACGATACCTTGATGGCTCGAGCTCCATGCGTTGGAGCCATATTAAAGGCGGATTAGTAGGCTAGCTTGTAAGCATTATATTATAGCACTTATTCAGGCCCTGATCTCGTGCATATTCCAGGAATTTTGGCATCTTCAGAGTGATTGCTCCCTTGCGGCCAACCACTAGCTCCGTAGCCGTACCAGACACGGAAGATGTGCACTCCATCCAAGTCGCTCGATCGCGTTCATTAAGCGTCTTCGTGAAGCACTTTAGGCCGTCGTGAAACTCGTCGCACATGTGGCCGCCGAAAACCAAAACCAGGCGAAGCCGCCAAGAGATAAAAGGGCGGAGTTACAAACGTGCCAATGGACAGGTTCGGGGGCAAGTGGGTGATTGTCGGGCGAAATGTCGTTTTCAAAGTTGCGTCTTCCAGGGAGCTGGTCCGCAAATTGAGCCAACAGATAAAGATTCGGTCTTAACCTGTCCATAGCTTCAGGAAGCAGAACAATGTGCATTAAGTATCTGCATTCTGATCGGAGCGTACTAAGGTTGTGGAAGATGTCGTGAACCACGGAAGAGAGCGTAGCCTCCACGACTGCCCGCAAATGGACGTAACTGATAAGACCGACGTAAATTCAGATGCTGGGGTTTATTGATAAACAGGTGCCATACGCTGGAAGTCTACATACTGTGTAGTAAAAGGTGGTTCAGAGCTTGAGAGGGCTAACGCACGCTTTGACCACCAGCTCCACCAAAAAAGTTCAGCGGCAGGCGCAAACTTCGCTGCAGCCACTTGCGCATTCACTCACCACAGCGATTAAGAGACATCCAGAGCATGGCGCCCCCTTCCTTCTCGCCCGACACATCCATCTCTTCACATACCCTCTCCATCGGCTCCGCGCAACCACCACCCATGGAGCTCCAACCTGCCGCTGCGACTTCGCCTACGAGTTTGCTCACCAAACCACTAGCCTTCCTACAGCCAACCCCTCAGCTCAATGCCACATTTTTGGCCGCTGCAAAACGGTACCTGGACCCAGTAGCTGCCGGCGTAAGCGCGTCACAATCGCAACGGCAACAAGATTTGCGCAAGAAGCGGAAGCGAGGCGGGGGTTACGACGATGATATCAATGTGTTGCATTTGAAGAAGGTGCATTTGGAAGGGTTTGGCGTAAATCAAGTGTTTGAGCAGACACGTAAGATCGTTGAAGCGACGACAGACGAAATTGAACTTTCGCTGCCAGACCAAGACGACAGAGTCGTGGCCATGTTCGACAGCGAAGACGACGACAAAGGCATTGAAGACGCGGAGGAGGAATATCACACCGATTCAGATGTAGGTGAAGAGGGTGTAGACTGGGAATATGACGGAGTAGACGAAGATGAGCACGAAGAAGCGCTGGATGGCGAGCACCTGGACGATGAAGACATCGACATGGAAGATGGGGCAGAGGACATTTTCTCAGACAAAGCATCGGACGACGCGCCTGCAGAAATTTACCAACCAGACCCCAACGGTCTGAACGACGGCTTCTTCTCCATAGACGATTTCAACAAGCAAACCGACTTCCTCGAACAGCAAGATCAGAGGGGAGAGAATGCAGAGAGTGACGATGACGAGATAAATTGGGAAGCAGACCCCATGGAAAATGGCTTATCCAAAGTCAAGGCCAATGGTATTACAGGAGATGCATCAGATGATGAGTCTGACGAGGGTGGACCAACCTTCGGCAATGTAGAACTGAATGCACCGGAAGGCGACAGTGGCGATGAGGACGGCCTCGAGGAAGGTGATCTGAATGGTCTTGACACCGGCATGAACGCCAACAACGTTATGTACAAGGACTTCTTCGCACCTCCTGCGCAGAAAGCGAGCAAAAACAAGAGCGGCAAGAAGCGAGGACGACCCAACCCCCACAACTTCCCCGAAAAGCAGTCACAGCCAGCAGAAGAAGTCGAAGAGGATGTAGAAGGTACCATGGCCAGGGTACACCGAGATCTCTTCGAAGATGACGACGACGTCGAAAGTGAAGGCGACCTTTCCAACGTAGATCCCGCAGATCCAAAGTCAAGGCGATCAACACACGAAAGAAGGCAGGCCAAGATCGCAGAGGAGATCAGGAAGCTGGAAGCGGCCAACGTTGCGAAACGGGAATGGCAGCTCTCTGGTGAAGCTCGTGCAGCAGATCGACCATTGAACTCGCTTCTCGAAGAGAACCTTGAGTTTGAGAGAGCCGGCAAACCTGTACCAATAGTCACGCAGGAAACCTCCGAAGACATCGAGGCGCTAATCAAGCGACGCATATTAGCGGGCCAGTTTGACGAGATACACCGCCGCAGACCAGACGATCTCGCTACCGGTCCCCGACGAGGTCGCTTCGAGCTCGACGACACCAAATCCGGCAAAGGTCTAGCCGAGATCTACGAAGAAGAGCACCTGCGAGAAACCGATCCCAACTTTGTCGAGGCCAAGGACGAGAAGTTGAAAAAGGAGCACGACGAAATTGCCAGCCTCTGGAAGAACATATCTGCCAAACTCGACTCACTCAGCTCCTCTCACTTCAAGCCCAAGCCCGCAGCACCCAATCTAGAGATTCGCACCGACGCACCCGCTATCGAGATGGAGGATGCGCGCCCCACTGCCGGGGGCGAGGTCGCCAGCGCAAGCATGCTCGCACCACAAGAGATCTACAAGCCTGGCGAGGAGAAGAGCAAGACCGAGATCGTCACAAAGAGCGGCATGCCAGTCTCCCGGGAGGAAATGTCACGAGAAGAGAAAATGTCCAGGCGAAGACGGGCCAAGGAGAGATCGAAGAAGGCCGGTCTTAACAAACCGAAGGAACAAAAGACGGAGGGCAAGGAGAAGAAGAGGGGCGAGAAGAGGCAGCTACTCGGTGATCTCAAGAAGGGTGGCGTCCAAATTATTGGACGGAAGGGTGTGCTTACGGATGTTGAGGGTAAGGAGGTCAAGGATGCTGTGAAGAGAGGCGCGGGAAGCTTCAAGCTATAAGACCCGATACTCAGGTCGATAGCCGTCTTCCAACTGGTGTGAAATTGTCTCATCGATTTCAATTCACGTGACCTTACCAAACGCACATAGAACACAAGGGTCATTCATATACTCCTTTGAGCTACGTTCTATATATATATATATATATGTATATACAAGTTCGGTAAGGCATTCCAGTCATATAATACATGATATACATCATCATAATCATCTCTCGAAACCCATCCGGAGTATGAATCATACCCCTCACAGCACAAGCATACCCAGTGCACAAACCGCAGCCCCAAAAGCCATGCCCCAAGCACTCCAACGCTTTACAAGACCCGCCTGACTACTACTCGGCTCCACTTTATCCTCAACACCCGACTGACCGCTCGCAGTCGCCGTACACTGCTCCCCACACGCGTACCCATTTGGACAGCAATTCCCCCCGGCATCCGCAGCGCAGCTGTACCACGCACTAGGACAACTTCCCGTGGTCGTACTAGCAGCATTGGCACCGGTAGGGGCAACGATGACAACGCCGTTGGTATTCACAATGGTCTTGGTGTTGGGGAGAGCGCAGGAGCCTGTGGTCTGGCAATCGCGGCCTACACGGCAACAGCCGGAGGGGTAGTATGCGCTGCAGACGTAGAAGCCTGTGGGGCAGATGTTGTTGCTGGGGGCGGCGGCGGCGTCGCTGGTGGTGGTGGTGGTGGTTAGGGCGGCGCTGGTGGGGCGGACGGGCGCGTCTGGTGCTCGGGTACTGGATGGGTTGTCCGAGTCGCCGAGACATGAGGCGCCTGTTGCGCAGGTTCGGCCGTTCATGCAGCAGCCGCCACCTAGGGAGGCGGGGCAGGAGAACCAGCCTGTGGAGCATGTGTATGCGGATCGTGAGGTTGATGTTGGTGAGGGGGTGGTGCTAGTTGTGGACGAGGAGGTGATAACGGCCGTGGACGTGGATGGTGTTGTAGGAGTGGGGGACGAGGTCGAGGTCGAGGGTTGGATGAAGGACGTCGATGTACCTTCTGTGACACCTAATCAAATCAGAATCTGTTTCGACAATCTTCACGGGAAACAAATGCGACTTACATCCAATACCCTGGCACTTGAAGCCAGGCAGACAGCATCCTCCATTCTCCGTGCCGGGACAACTCGTATACCCACTCGCTTCATCACAGCTCACACTACCCGCACAAGTCTGTCCATTAGGACAACATCCTACATCGCCTGCATCAGAGCTCCCAGTAACACTTATACAAGTGCTTCCCGTGCCACAGCATACATCCGGTGCACCAATTGCCTCGCAGCTCGTCGTTCCATCCGGACATTTGAACTGGCGGTTCAAGAGCACATCTCTGACATGGATTCGCGCCAACCAGTCAGACTGAGCCAAAGGGCGTAAAGGCGAGAGGGCCTGCGACGTAGCATTGCCAAAGACTTGGAAATCCGGTCTCTTCAAAGGTTGCTGAGACGGGGTATCGGCAGCGAATATCCAATTATCCAGCATAAACATGTCTCCCTCGTCCAGACTCATCTTCTTCACTCCAATAGGCTTCTCATGTTGGAGCCTCTGCTTGACGCTCAACCCCCTTTTCGCATGAACTTCATCTTCGGGGAAGTACTTCAGGTGCCTGGGTACGTTGTGCGGCCACTCCGAGTCTTCGGCGTGTGCTGGTGTAGCGCAAAGGGCGATGATAGCGGGCGGAAGGGCAAGTAGGTGTGGGAGATGCATTGTCAATATTGCCGGGGAGTAATTCGGTACGGGACTGATGCAGGAAGAAGCATGACAAGCTCATGTGGTTGCTTTGCTCGTGGTTAGGATGCAGTGGCTGGTGGAGCGCCGCAGGGCAACGACTCAGGTAATTGGCGAGGTTGGGATGCGTTGGCGGCTCACCGCCGATAGGACACCAGGGAGCATCCTGTCGCGGCGCGCCATTACTGCAGTAATGAGGTCGATCGACTAGTACCACATGCTAAGATGATGCATGTTATGCTGGTGTTGATGTGCATGGGAGGGTCCGCCAAACGTCATGGCGGTAAATGTGTTCCGCTGATTCCGAACCCTGATCTCTCTAGAACCATCTTGATCTCCATCTCGCAACATGTCAAAGTTCACAACTACCAGTCCACCACAGCCATTGTGCTTATGTTGTGAAAACTTGGCCAACGCATTTCACTGCTCAGCCATTGCTGAATGGATTTGTTGTTGGAGAGACAAATCTAACGCGACCATAAGATGGGGCTCGTGCAAACCTCCTAGTGTTGTGAAAACAGCATGAGTAGATTGCTGGTATACTCCTCTCATACCAATAGCATTGTCATGAAGCAGCTGAGGGAAAAGGCACGTACGAAGGTCATACCTTCAATCCCGTCGAAGCCTTTAAATGATACATGCGGTAAGTGGCGATGCACCGCCCATGACCACTAGACATCCCCATAAAAAGTCCAAAAATCCAACCTACTCGTGCCCGGAACCACCAGAATAAAGTTGCAGCGCGTGTCGAGCAGAATGACTATTCCATTCTGAATCAAGCCTGCAGTCCCTTGCGGGCTTTGCGCTCGCTCATGCGGGAATTCTTCAGCATGGCCACCCATAAGAAGCAGGGCACGAACGCACAAGTTCCCAGCAAGACCATGATCTTTTGCGCATCGCCGAATGCATGAATCACAGCCTCACGCTCCGGACTACCCCATGGCAGATCCAACTGAACGCTAATATCGCCGTATATCTGCGGAGCCAGGTCCTTCGAACCCTCTGGGAGGTATTCGGCAAGTTTCTTAGGCACGATCTGGGCCCAGAGAGTGCCGCTGACAGACTGCCCAATTGCACCACCGACCGCAGTAATAACGTTGAGGAGTGCGATAGCAACCGCGACCTGGTCATGCGGTACAGCCATCATGATGGCAACTTGCTCCACATTGTAGAGCATGGCACTTGCCATGGCGCCCAGTACCTCAACCAAGACCAGCAGTGCGATGTGGGTACCGGGCGTGCGGAGATGAATCAACAAACCAGTCATCAGTAGTTGAGTAGGGACGGCGATAATGGCTCCCCATTTGTAGGTATCAGTGTACTTCATCGCGAAACTGATGATGATTGCCCAAGTGCATGAGACGATGTTGAAGATGTTGGTGATATACCCAGCCTTGGACACGGAAAGTTGAAAAACGACCTGAAGGTACGACGAGTACATCATCCGATAAGAGCTAGTCGCTGATGTTAGCATGGGTGTTTCCGAACGCTGGTAGACTTACTAGAAAGCGATCCAGGAGTTGCCGCCTAGCAGGCAAGCTGCAATAACCGAGCGATTCTTCATGAGGTAGTATGGGAAGAAGGTCTTGCTGGCGAAGAAGCGCTCCCAGATTACAAATGCCGCAATGAGAAAGAGTCCGAAGATGATCAAGCATATAACCATTGGAGAGGCGAAACCATTCTTCTGGTAGAATGCGAGAGGCCAGGGAAGAAGAAGGAGGGAAAAGCCGCCGGCTACGAGCAAGAGACCAACCACTATGACACGTTAGCAGGGAATACTACTCTGACTGGGAATATCATTTACCGTCGAACTCGATACACCAGTGCTTGATGCTCTGAGAGACGGTTCTACCGCTCGGCCCGCGCTCTTCGACACCCATTCTCCTTGCTCGCCTGCCCATGAGCCAGAAGACAGCCCAGAACGACAGAGAGAATACTGGTGTTAGGATTGCGAAAGATCCATAGCCCCAACGCCAGGTACTGTAGGTGAGGTAGGTCTCACCAAGCTTAGGACCGGCGAAGGTGTTGACGACGTAGGGGAGTCCAGTGAACGACATCCAGACCAAACGGTTTTGCATCAACGAAGTATCGGCGATGAAGATGTTGAAGACGTAATCGACACCGTTCATGCCTGTCCAGTAGATAACCTGCGCAGCGCAAAAGGTCTGGACGTTTTGGCACAAAGCCATGAGAATGAGTGCTAGAGGGGTACCAGTTAGTCGGGCAGGTGCCGCGGAGTCAAGGTGGACAACTTACAGGCGACAATAAGCATCAAGCACAGAAGAAAGCCTTGGGGTCGGCCGACAAGGTCGATGAACTTGGCCAGCGGTAGCTTCGACACGCCCCCGACGATGTTGGCTACGACATCAGTCATGGCGGTAAGGCCGTGCATCATGAAGGCAGAGGTGACATAGGGTCTCCACGAGAAATTGGCTTGTTGTTGAAGAGAGTTGATGAACGAGATAAGCATGATCCTGAACTGTTTAGCATCGCCGCATCTTTCGCAGCAGGACAAAGCATTCTTGGGTGGAAAGATATACTTACGCTGCGTAAGCGGTGATGAGCCAATTCTTGGTCCAGATGATGGTCAAGCTCTCCATATCCGCGGGACCTCTGGGCTGCTCCGCGTCGCTGCCCTGGGTACTAGGCAAAGTGTTCATCGTCACATTGCTATTGCTATCGTACTTGGCCGTGGTGCTCGAGGGCTTGACCGAAGTAGTATCGGCGACAATGTCGGGGCTGTCGCAGAACTCGCGCTGCTCGGAGAGAGGCATCCCTGCGATCTTCTCCATCTGTGGAGCGTATCCGCTCGCCATGATGTACGATCGGTTGCTGGTGTTGCGACTGTTTAGCTTCTACAATTGTCGTTGTAGTGGGGGTCAGTTCGTACCTTGTCGCGCAACAGTTGCGGTTGAGTTGCGGTCAGGTTGCGATTAACTTGCGGTGCCGGCGAAGTTGCGAGGATAGAAGCCAATTGCGCTCGCGGTGTAGGGCGGTTTCAAAGGGGCAGGCTTGCAAATTGAGCACGGACAGTGAAGGTGAAGAAGAGAAGAGCAGAAGCGCAAGTTTACGATTTACAGTGAACCACTGCGAAGAGGAAGCGGGGTTGTCGCCATTTCCCATTGTACGGTGTCGTAATGGTGAATGTGAAAAGCGCAAAAGGAAAGAGCGTCATGCCCCGGGTGCATTAACAATGGTGGTCAAATGCTTCCCATCAATTGGGCGTTATCATACAACCAACTCAACTATCAAGCTTGGTGAGGGAAGTACATGCATGGCTGGTGTCAGAATGGAATCGATGAGTTGGGGTCCATCGTGCTCGTAGACATGGAGTGCAATGACTGACACCTCTTCCAACCGCGTTAAGCCGTCATTTCAGGATCCATTGGACTCCGGCATGTGCGGCTCTTCTGCAAAAGCATTTGAAGACCCTTCACTTCTTTGGAAGTATATTGTGCTTGCAAAAAATGACAATGTAAGACGATGCTCTGGAAAACCAGACTTGAATGTAGACGATGTTTTGACCAGAAAACCGCGTGTGATAAAATCTCGAAGAATAACATTCGAGTCTATGCTAGCACCTCAAAATTCAGTCGTACGCTTGGCTACATGTTAGAAAGAACCACCTGTCCACACTTTAAGAAACCACACTACCTGCTATGCTCTTTTCCTAAAATAAAAAAAATGCTGACAACTCCTCCAGTTTGTTGAATGCGAACGCCTCACCATCATGCCGCCAGAATCTCACAAACGGCTCAATCAAACCCACGTACTAAGAAGTCTGTAGGCTGACCTGCTCAACTCCTCTCGATACCTCCTCTTCCGCTGTCTTCGCTGCGGGTCCGTCCTGTCCCTTCTCAGCAGCCTCAACACTCTTGTCCGCGCCAGTCGTTTTCTTCGCCTTCTTGCGCTCCTTCTCTGCCTTCTTAGCTGCCGCCTTCTTTGCCTTCTCCTCCTTGGCTTTGCGAGCCTCTTCGCCACCAAACTGCTCGCGCCACTCCTGCTCCTTCTCGGGCTTGATTTGGCTGAAGAGGTAGCCGGCGGTACCGATCTTGTGGCCGACGGGTAGTGATCGTCCTTCCCAAGTGTCGGGGATGATGAGGAATTCTGCGTTTAGTTGTGAAAGGATAGCCGTAGTAGTATCGGGCCTGTGTCACTGTCAGTCACGTGTTCAATAGCTCAAGTGCGCAATCTTGTAGCATACAAGGGACGCGGAACTTACATGTACGGTTGGATTAAACTGGCGAGAAGATGAATCTGGCTCAAGGCAAGTCCGACGACAGCAGCGCAGCGATCTGGCTGCTCGGTAGCCAACTTATTATCCAGTCGGTTATCTTGTAGCAGCAAGTTACCCAAGCTCGAGACGTGTAGCGCCGTGGCAAGCGCGGCACGAATCTTGACGTCTTCCAGCTCCGCAATATATGTCTTGAGCAGGTCATTAATCTTCTTCTTATGCTCGGTGAAGTAAGGATCGTCGAACTTGGTGTAATCAGGTATGACTGAATCGTAGATCTTGGCGTTGTTGACGAATTTGATGACGCGGTTGATGAAGTTGCCCAGATTTTTGAGAAGCTCGTTGTTGTTTGCTGCAATGAAGCCATCCCACTCAAACTCCGTGTCTCCAGTCTCTGGTCGATGTGAAAGAAGGTAGTAGCGCCATACGTCCGATGGGATGCCGGTTTCCTTGGCGTTGTTGCCGAAGACACCAATGTTTCTTGACTTGGAGAACTTGCCCTTCTCATAGTTCAGGTACTCCGTGGTTGAAATAGTGTTGAGCATAGTCCAGTTGTCCTTGGTACCAATCTGCGAGCAAGGGAAGACGACTGTATGGAACGGCACGTTGTCCTTGCCCATGAATTGGTATAGCTTGACGTGCTCAGGATTGTGCCACCATTGCTTCCAGTCCTCGGTGTAAGTCGCAGTAATCGATACGTAACCGATGCAGGCGTCGAACCACACGTACATAACCTTGTCCTCGTAGCCCTGTTAATGGTCAGCTGGATCTAGTCCTATCCTCGTGTGAATCCATCGTACCTCAAGTGGCACCGCAGTTCCCCACTTCAAATCTCGAGTGATACCACGCGGCCGCAGGCCTTCCTTTAGCCAAGATGAAGTAATCTGAACACCATTGGAACTCCAGTTTCCCTCCTTGCTCGCCTTCTTGAACCACTCCTCTTCTAGTGGTTGCAGCTTGTCCAGACACAGGTATACGTGCTTGGTTTCGCGCGGAACCGGTGTGGCGCCATCGAGCTTACAACGCGGGTTCTTCAACTCCAGGGGGTCGAGAAGGTGTCCACACTTGTCGCACTGGTCTCCGCGCGCGTCTTCGTATGCGCACAACGGACATGTGCCCTCGACGAATCGGTCCGCCAGGAAGCTCTTGTGTGTCTCGCAGTACGGTTGTGTCGTAGTCTGCTCTTCGAGGTAGCCGTTTTTGTACAGCTTGGTGAAGATGTCTTGCGCGATGTCGGTTTGTTGCTGTGTGGGTGTTCGTCCAAAGTGGTCGAAGCTAATGTTGAACCATTTGTACACCTCGCTGTGTAGGGCATAATACTTGTCGCAGAGCTCCTTAGGGCTGACCTTTTCTTCTATGGCCTTGGTTTCTGTTGCTGTGCCATACTCGTCTGTTCCGCAGACGTATAGTGTGTTGTACCCTCGGGCGCGGGAGAAACGAGCGAAGACATCGGCCGAGAGTACGGAGCCGACGATGTTGCCCAGATGTGGCACATTGTTAACGTAGGGCAGCGCGCTAGTGATGAGCACATTGCGCTCACCCTCGACGGGGAGGATCTTCTTTGTCGTCTCAGTCATGGGAGGTCGTATGCTGTCAGAGTTAGTTTGCTGACAGTGAAAAGGGAAAGACCATGCAAGTCTTACCCGGATGTATCTGGAATGATGTGGTTGAGTGAGAAGACAGTGCAAGGACTATGAGGGGACAATGGGCATGTATGGAGCTCTATGTTTCTTTGGTCGAGATTCTGAGTCAAACGTGAACGCCTGCACACACAGTGGATGGTGTGGTGCAGTTGCCCCGCCAAAACTTACCCCGCCAGCCACAGTGACGCCACAGAAATGGCTGGACCCTTCAAGGCCGACTCCGATACCTATTAGCGTGTACGAGAGGAACATCGAATCTTGAGGTTGAGAGGCAACCAAGGAACATGATTAGGAAGAGTCATAGGGTCCTAGATTTTCCTCGATTCTGCAGAGCACCATCACAATGCCACCATCCCCACCCAAAGACCATCAAGTCGACGCCCTCGACGCCCTCGACGCCCTCCTAACCCTAGAAGACACCCTCTACACACACGCCTACACCCTCGGTGTCGCAGACGGCGCCCACGCCGGCCGAATCGAAGGACGAATCTTCGGCCTTGAAAAGGGCTTCGACAAGTTCGCTGAATTAGGTCAACTCCACGGACGAAGTGTAACATGGGGATCCCGATTACCTGGTCTTAGTCCCAGAGAAGGAGAGAAAGAAGGAAAGCGCCTTCCATCACTGCCACCAACTGAAAGACTACGAAACAACACAACACTCCTGCACTCCCTGACGGACCCAGAAACATTCGATACAGCAAACACAGAAGAAGCGGTTGCAGATTTCGACGATAGGTTCAAGCGTGCAGGGGCCAAGGCGAAAGTTATAGAGCGTATCGTCGGCGAGACGGATGGTGTAGGTGCTGGGTCACCACCAGCGAAACGTAAGAGTGGACCGATACGTGTTGGTGGTCAGAGTAAGAGTAGAGGTGCAAAGGAGGGGGATGACAGTATGGAGGATTTTGCTAGGTCGAAACTGGTACGCTGAAGCACTCCCGAAAATTGCGGCTTTGGCACATTTGATCCGGACCGGTTGGCAATCGGAGGCTCCGGCGCAGCCAAGTCGATTGATGCGGGTCGGCGCCGAGAGCGTCTTGTTATCATAGTGCCTGCCATTACCGGATAGCGCGGGCTGGACATGATTTGATCCATGGCGATCATGGCCTGACATGGTGACGACGCTGGAAAGAGCGAGTCGTCGGCCGAACGAACACGTACGTTGAACTACCCATTACAAGAAGAGGAAAGGCGTAAAAGCACTAGGCTTCAAATTACTTCGCTATCCTAGAAGGGTCCCGGGCACTACCCAAGGTCTTAGCCCCACCACTACACCGTACTATGACATATGAGATGAAGAAAGTAATAAGATCCATCGAAACTAAAAGGATACTGGAGAAAGGTGTCAAATCTGAAGTGTGCCGCAAAGTCTCCTGCTACTCGCCCTTTTCGTGCTAGATGATGCACTGGTATCAAAACATGTTGCAAATCCCCGTGCTCCAACGCACCTCTAAACCGCCCGCTCACATGGCATCGATCATCGGGACAGGCCTCTCCATGCGTGGCTCCATACGCGGTGGTGGAGGGCCGTTCGGCTTGCCCCCGTTACTATCGACGCGGTTATGATTCGGGAACTCCTAGTACCCGTTCATCGTCATGCGCTGGCTGCTCCTGCTAAGCTCGCGGTCGGCAGCCGGTGAGATGGGACGCGACGAGTGGCCCTGGTGAGAGCTCTCCTTGAGAGCAAGCAGCTGCTTGGCGCGGAACGACTCGTAGTGGATTTGTGCCGTCGTCTCGATCAGGTCTTGCAGGTGCGTGCGGGTGAGGAAGTTGCGGAGGTAGACGAATTCACAGTGGGTCTCGTCCTCGACTGATACGTGTTAGTCAAGTTTGTAGAGAACAACGACCTAGCGGCTGGCTTACCGTTGATGATACCCCACTTGTTCTGGCGACCACGGACGTTCCTGCCGTTGACAACAACGGTCCTCTCAGAGCCGACAACGGCAAAGGGAAGGAGTTCCTGTTACAGGTCAGCTGGTGCCCAGTCACACTCCACTCATTCACAATCTCACCTTGATGGCCTGCTTTGCCTGGACTTCCTCGTTGTCATCCTCCTCGTTGTCGTACGGGTACATGCGCAAGTTGTGGAACTGGAACTCCTCCTTTATCCGGTGCTTGAACTCGGCTCGCTCCTCCAGAGTCAAGCTGTCGCTCTTGGCGATGACGGGCACCACGTTGACGAACTCGCTCAGCTTCTTGAGGACGACAATGTCGATGGGCTTGAGGGCGTGGCCAGATGGCTGGATGAAGAACAGGCAGCAGTGGATGCGGGTGTCCTGGAGGTACCTCTCACGCTGGGCAGTGAGCTCCTTGCGGAGGTAGGCGCTGTGCTGGTCCTTGATGTACTTGACAATGGGGTCCCAGCAGCGCTCGTTGTTGATCAGGTCACCGTAACCGGGCGTGTCGACAATGTTGAGGCGCAGACGCACGCCGTTCTCCTCGATGATGTGTGAGACGGGGTGGATATTGGTGGTGCTACGGACCTCCTCGTCCGGCTGGAAGCGACCCTTGCTGTCCATGAGGTGCGAGGCGAAGAGGGTGTTGATGAGCGTCGACTTGCCGAGACCAGTCTGTCCTGTCGCACACGTTAGCTGTAGGTGAGAAACTTGATGAATGGCGATGCCTACCAACGCAGATGACATTGAACTGGAAACCCCGCTTCACCGACTTTCGCTCAATCTGCTTGGTGATGCTGTCGAAACCGACATAGCTGTCCGGGAAGATGGGCTGCGACTGGTTCTGGTATGCAGCAGCCATTGTGGATGATGTGAGCCTCGACGCCGGGTGTGCAGGTGATGGGGGGATGTGGGTGAGAATTAGCTTTTGGGGGGGTGGGGGGAGAAAAGGGTAGGAGGTGTCGTCGCAATAGAGTAGGTAGAATAGTCAGGGCCGCTGCGCTGGCGACTTTCTCGTGGAGACGCAGGCAGCGGGAAAGGGGGCAGCTAGCAGCTAGGAAGCGAAAGCGCGCTAGTGTTCTGGCGGTAAGACAGTGGGCGCGACCTGCAAAGCTCGGACTGGGGTGCAGACAACAATTTGCAACACCATCACCCACTTCGCCATTTCGCGGCCTTGCATACCCCTCGGCCCCCGCCACTTCACCTCCACAGCCATGGCACTTGCCCGGCCGCTCCCCCCGCTGTGGCAGACGCTGCTGCCAGGCCTCAATGGCCCAATGCGGCCTGTCCTGAACACGCCTTTCCTGCAGCGCCTATCACATCCCTTCGGCGCACTCAACACACCATTCGGCGCACTCGCGATACCCTTACTCTCACTACCGTCGATTCCGTCACTAGCCGATATCTGGGATGGCATACTCAATGCAGTGCCAAAGAAGAAGACGTCCTACCGCAAGAAGCGACAACGGTTCATGGCGGGCAAGGGACTAAAAGACATTACATCGCTGAACACGTGTTCTGGATGCGGAAGAGTCAAGCGGTTACATATTCTGTGCCCCTACTGCGTGGATGGTGAGTGACTACATCTGATTGGCATGATACGAAGAAGAGTATTGGCTAATATCCGTCACAGCCATCAAGACCAACATCTTCGGTCAGCTCAACTGGTCCATCCGCCGACCAACCGAAAAGCAAGCCAAGCAAATGGCACGAGAGAAGCGAGACGATGCCCGAAGAATGCGAACCATGCAGCCTGACCCGCGGAAGGAGAAGGAAGAGCAGATATTGAAGCACACGGGCTGGAAAAGATGATGAACTGGCGTACACCATTTGTGCTTTGGGCGTTGAGGATACTTGTACATGAAAAAGGTAACAACATGACACCTGGATGGAGGGCTAAGATATACAGCGTAGGCAAATGAAGACCTGGGCAAGGTGTCTAGGGCACCTGCGTTCCATTACACCAAAGTCTCAAAAGGACTTGCTATTCTACAACTACACCCCTCCCAACCACTACTTCTTCTCACTAAGCCCCAACCCACTCTCTGTCCTCGACGGTGGACTCACTGTACTTCCTCTCCTTGACGCGCCACCTTTTCCCTCAGCCGCCTCACGCTCCAAGAAGTCTTGCCACAGCTCAGCCAAGGATTCCTTATTGCTAGAGCTACTAGCCATAAGCATGGGATCTGCAGCCGCCGCGTTCAACGATGGCGTCGACGGTGTTCGTCTAAACGCGGGCACTGGGATACGGAGGCCTGCAGAGCTAGATGATGTACCGGGGCGAGCAAGGCCTGCTTGCTCTTTTTGTTCTGTAACACACATCCTGTTAGCAAACACAAAGAGTGTTGCATGTTTATAAGACATCTCTTACCATCTGTCCAGCCCAGCAGCGCAGAGATTAATTGCAGAGCCTCAAACTTCTTGGGATCACTCCGGTCTATACTTAGGAAATGCAAAAAGTAGTTTGTGATGATTTGCCGATCGACATTGTCTTCTGGCCGTCCTTTCTTGAGTATCCGAAGTGCTTTGGTGAGATGCTCATTTAGTGTTACTGCTTCGTGACGTAGCTTGCCGATTAGTAGATTCTTCTCCTTGACCTCCTTTTCGAATGGCAGGACTCGTTCGAGATCTTTTTGGGTTGATTCCAGTGTTGCTTTCGCAGCGTTCGAGGCAGCTTCAGCGGCCTGGACCTGTTTTCGTAGGTCGTTGATTTGGGATTCGTAGGTTTCCACGGACTTTTTGAGTTCCGCTTTTCGCACTGCACATGGTCAGCAGGAATTCGCAAGGTGATTTAAAAGTACTCACGGTTTTGTACTTCTTGCAGCGCCTTCTGCAAACCTTCCACGGCTTGGTTGTTGGTGTCTCTGTCCCTAGCAGCTCTCTCGTACTCTTCTCTCATCGACTCGAGCTGGTCTCGTAACTCGGCGTCCTTCTCAGCAAGGGTCTCGCGCAGTGATCGCTCGTTCATGGCTAGCACTTCCCAGTCTTGCATGGCTTGTTTGGCGTTTTCGAACTCTTCCCTTGCGTAAGCTTCTCGCGAAATCAGCTCGTCACGCTCCTTGATCCAATTTTGTTGTGCAAGGCTCGACCTGCTTCGTAGTGTCTCGATCTCGGATGCTTGGGCTTCTTTCTCTTGCCTTAGCTTTGCGAGCTCCTCTGTAAGACTGTTATTGTTCTCTTGCAATTCGCGAGTCTGCTCTTCAAGGTCAGAGATTTGCGATTGGAATTCCTCGATTCTGGCCTGCACGTCGTCAGTACTCTGTCCTTTGCACATGTCTGGTGACACCTACCGCGTCAGCCTTCAACCGGTCGCCCAGACTTGTCTTTATCGTATTGACCCTGCCCAGCAAGTTCTTGTATTGTGTCTCGAAGTGCTCCTTGCCTTCGTTGGCTTCGTCCAACTCCTCCTTCAAACTCCGTAATTCTTCTTCTCGATTGGAATCTGATTCGTCCGACGTTCCTGCACTCTGCTTGTTCTGTATGTCCTCAAGGCTCTTCCGTAACTCGGTGACTTCCTGCCGTAGCGCATCGCGCTCCTTCGCTATCGCGTCCAGCCGTGCGCTGGTGTCTGATGGAGGCGGCGGTGATGCGGAAATGCCTTGTTGCGAGCGTGAGCGTGCCAATCCGAGCGCAATCGCCGAGGAAATGCTGTGGTGCGGAGTACCATTGGTTTGTATAGTAGGGGACAGCGGCGGTTGTTCGTCATCTACGTCGTCGGCATCTGCATCTGTCGCTGGCGCGGCGGGCTTCTGCATTGGTAGCATTAGTAGCTTTGCACACATGAGAGCTTCTCATGCTTATCGTACAGTTTGCTCGGCTTCGTCTTGGGCATCTTCGTCGTTGTCCTCCGCGTCGCTCTTGGAGTCCCCATTCACTTTGTCTGTCTCTTCCGCTCTGTTCGCAGCGGCTGCCTTGTTTTTCCTTTTCTTTTTCTGTGATTTGGACACAATTCCTACCGTTTGCTTGTTAGCCTGTAATTATCCGGTGCTCCACCTCCATCCGCGACAAGAAAGCGGAGTTCAAGGGCACCTCCGAAAGCTGCAAGCTCACCTACCACTTTGTTGTACGGGGTCTGATGCAGTTGGCGCAGGCATTTTGAAAGACGCGTAATGCAGTTGCTAGCACATCAAGGAGACTTGTTCTAGGCAGGAGGGAGGCAATGCGGATTACACGGGAGCATTCGTCGATGTCCTAACCTGGCAATTCGTGTCCCGTTCTATTATGGGTTGTTTCGGCCCATGCGGTCCACGAGTAGCGTGCGTCACCAGCCACATCTCATCTACCACCGTCCCATCTTTAGACCGACGCATGCCTCTTCACTATCAACTACGCGAAGGCAAGCCTCCGCTTTGCCTATTTACACTGCAATCAAAGCTCGTGTTCCCTTTGTTATTTCCCTCTCATACTACAGGCCATCAACATCGGCGCGATTCGCGGGGTAGACGAGCCATCGAGCCATCTGTCATCAACTGCACCCCAATTCGGACGCGCCAAGACTGACCACGTGATCGCCGCGATTTACAGAAAGATGAAGTATTACAGACCTCTTTTTCACTCGGCCATCACCATCATCTATGCACCCTTCGCTTTGCGGGTCCTCAGACTGGATCTTCTAACACATGTCTACGGCCGAAACCAGCTCATTCTAGGATACGCCGACAATCCAGATGACCCTGTATGGGCCTACGTGGCTGCTCACGAGCTCGGACATGTAATGGGTCTAGAACACGAGCACCAACCTGCTACTTGCGATTACAACACTCACTTTCAATGCGGAGGACTAGCTGGCGATGACCGAGTGAAGATCGAGGACGTTTGCGAACCACACTGGCTCGGTACAACGCTTGGGCTTGATTGGACTATAAATGGCAAATACACTACGCATGTCGAATTGGAGCTTGACTGTATAAGTAGAAGCCTTTTGGCAGTTTCAAGTACGACCTGCTTTCCACTATGCAGTATTTCTCGCATTTTCTAGCACGCGTATTCCCTATATGTGCCTCTCACCGTGGCTACCTTACGGTCATGACTTCATACTGGTCAAAGCTTTCCTTGAGAGCGTTTGCTCTTAGGCTCTCACCATCAGGCAGTCACTGCTTCACTTATGAAGTGGAGGCGCTAATGGTGAGTTTTCTTCTTGCCTTGCCTATATCAACTCGCCTTTCTTTCTTCTTTATTACTCCACTCTTTGTCTACAATCAATTGTCTCAACTCCATCAAATCAATTATGCGGCTGTCACTACTTCTCCTTGCCGGTATAGGTGCCACACTGACCTCGGGATGCATGTTCCCTTTCAACAATCCTCGTCTCACCAACAACTCGTTAGTCGCAGACTACGTCGCCGATCTACAAGCGAAGTTCAATGATGGTGACCAGGACGGTGGAGGCAATGGCTGGGTCACCACAATCGGCCGGGGCACGGTCGAGCCGACCGCTTGGCCTAAAAACAGTCACTCAGCTCAGGTGACGTACATTTACTACTGCTATCCCACCCATGCGGAGTACGCGGCACTCAAAGACGTCGGTAAGTGATGTTACCAGTGACAGCCCACACCACGATATTCGCGAGTACTGACTCTGTATATTATAGTGAACGAAGCGGCTGTCATGTGGCGTAACAAGTTGGGCCCCGGTTCGGTGAATGGACATCATTTCGATGGCTTTCGGCACTACTTCGACAAAGACACCATGTCCTATCCCCGTTGTTACACCGATATGAACCAGCCACAGCAGGGATGGAACCCAGCGGTTCCCCACGGGACACTTGTGATTAGACATTCAAGTAAGGGCTATAGTGAGTCAACCGTTGGATACAGAGATACGACCATGTAAGTCAGATGCTTAAGAAAGCGTATCAGGTATCACTAGCTTGCTAATATCACTCTCCTAACTCTAGTGATCCTAGTCCTGATCGCCACTTCATGAATATTATGACAGGTCCTTTCTTGCATCGGGATTGGGTCCTCCTTGTAGCTCACGAGTTGGGTCATGTCCTCGGCTTCGTACACGAGCATCAGCGACAGGACCGTAAGTTACAAGTCTGTAGCTTTTTCTCGATTTAGATTAACAGATCCAGGGGACGCATATGTCAACTTTGACTGCTCCAAACTCAGGGGTTACGCAGACGCCAAGTCCCAAATCGAGGCGCACACGGAATGGGGGATTTCTATCGAGGAAGTGTGTAAGTCGAACTACCTAGGCATGACTCATGGCCTCGATTTTGGAGAACCGTTCGACTACTCAACCGACATGGGCCAAGACCGCTCACAAACCCTTGGGAAGTCATATGACCACGATTCCATAATGCAGTACCCTTCTTTTGCGAATGCTGAAACTCCCTCCCGCAGCGTCAAGGATCTACCTCTCGTACGCTGGAAGAATGGGCGCCCCAAGGATGGCTCGCCGGTTGATGAGTCGAACGCACAGATCATCCCGTATCACAGTGCCATCTCCGACGGAGACAAGGAAGGAATCCAGCATCTCTACCCATGGGTAGGTTGAGTGTTACAAGCCATACAAGCTCGTTTGCCTAGTTACATAGTGCAAGGTATGACGAGCTTTTAGCGAACGAGATACCGATGTTTGAGACAGCAAGGTCAGGCAAATAGCTAGATGTATCAATGTCCTACAAGTAGCCTCAATTTATGATGAATAGGGTTCAGTTTGCATGTCCATTCCTACCTGTATGATGTTTTTTCAAAGTGTTCTAGGTAGCTTCGACGTTGACTGGACCCTAAGGCTCAAACCGCCGGTTCCCCACATCGGGGCCGCTGCGGCAGGCACCACAACGCACAATGACAGCACCATATCGACAAGAACATCGTTACATATCCGACCAAGAGCCATACATAGATATGTGCATTACCAAGATGGGCTCCTTACTGAAAGACTGCGAGACTGGCATTACCTACGCATATAGATCTCATTCACCAACTATACTACCAGGCCATCTTCCATTCCTCCCTGTTTACGAAGAAATTGCCCACTCCACATTGAAAAGTTGAAAACATTTACATAAAGAATGGCTACCACGAATGTCGCGGCAAGCGAACAAACACTCGACACCTCTAGCACCAATTATACCAACGGTACTAGCGACTTCTCCTACGGCTTCTCTCATACCAATGGCACCAACGGTACCAATGCGAAACCCCTCCCAATTGTGATCGCAGGAGGCGGTTGTGTCGGCCTCTTCCTAGCTCTCCTTCTCGCGCAGTCTGAAATTCCCAACAAAGTGATTGTCATTGAGCCGCAGCAGCCGGACCCTACTTCGACCCGCGCGATGGCACATCAGCCGCCCACGTACCCTATCCTATCGAAAATTCAAGGCCTACTACCAGAGTTGGTGAAGACGGGAAGTTTGAGCTCAGGTCTGTGCTTCCGAACGAGTGTTCAGGACGGCAGCAAAGTAATTGCCGGCAAGACCTTCGACAACTCAGGCGAAGGAGTGAAGGGAAAGGGACAACTTTTGCTGCCGCAAGGAAAGTTCCAGCAAGTTCTCATGAATCGATTGGCTGCTTTAGATGGAAAGGCAGAGGTGCGGATCGGAACCAGCGTCTCTTCGTTCAAGTCAACAGCAAGCAGTGTCTCCATCCAGATCACGCCTACTGCTTCTTCGATGCAACTAGGAGACGAATCCATTGAGGCAGCATACCTAATCGATGCCTCGGGTGCTCACTCCATCATCCGCAAAGATCTCGGTATCAGTCTAGAAGGCGAGACACTCGACGCTCAATTAGTAGCGACAGATCTCTACTTCGACTTTCACGCCCATGGCTTTCACGACGCAAACTTCATCATGGACCCCCACAACTACGGACTCATCGGTCGCATCAACCATGCAACGGACGCTCACCCAGCATTGTGGCGCGTGAGCTATGGTGTACCCATTGGCGTCTCTGAAGAAGATATTAACAGAACTTTGGACGAGAAACTACGCTTTATGCTGCCGAATGAAGGGCGGGACAAGAGTGGCGACATAGCATATGAAGTCGTTCGAGTAGCTCCATACAAAGCCCAACAACGTCTCGTGCCGTCATTGTACCATCACGACTCCCGCGTCTGTCTCGTAGGCGACGCAGCGCATTTAACAAATCCATACGCAGGACTCGGTCTCGCATCTGGTATGGCGGACGCCTCTTCGCTCTCGGATGTCCTCATTCGCATTCTCACGGGCCAAGCGGCGAGTGACGAGAAGCTGTTGAACGCCTGGTCGGAAGCGAGGAGAACGAAGTTTCTGGACGTTGTTGACAAGCCTTCGAGGATGGCGTACAAGCGGGTCAAAGCTGATGTTAGCAGTGATGACAAGATCCAGGAGTTGATGAGTAAGGATCCCCTTGTGGGTGCTTTGAACAAGGGTATGCCTGTTCAACCGCCGAGTTTGGAGACGAAGGGGGAGGAATTAGAGGGGTGGTGATGTTTAAGAGCAGGACGACACTGTTCGAACAGCCATGCACTACTATTAGGAGGAAGAGTTTACTAGACATCAAAAATCCTAGCCTGAATGAATACTACTGTCCCAAACCCTGCAATGAAACATCTCATCGCGATGTTTCACGGCCACATCTACAATTTCTCAAAGCCCAGTCTTCCCTAACTTCCATTTCACACTTACCAAGGATACAAAGCTCGGATAGATCACACATTCAAATCACTCACCCCTGTAGTATCCATCATCGGAATGAACTCAGCATTCCTCTCCGTCAGCCTCGCACCCTCCACAGGCCCCCTCTTCCACTGCTACAAACCCGCCCTCTGAAAATCAATGCTCAACTAGAATCATGCATAATAATCTCGAAAAATCACCCCCTCAACTCCACCTCTGCCCATTACACCTCAATATACTCGCTACTCTTATTCGTCGTAAACTCCTCTGGCCAAACCCACGCCGGATCGCATAGTTCTAGCGGCTCGCCTCTGCAGATTTCTGATGTCGGGGGGGTAAGTTTTCTAAAGTTCGACTTCTTCGGCGATGTCGGAGAAGCCGACGAGGTTCTCATAGGCAATGTAGACGTAGTGGGCGCAGTCTTCGCATTGGTGTTTATGAACGAGATCAAGGACGTGGCCTCATTTCGTTGGCTATGTTGATAATGCTGTGTGTGTTAGGGTCTGTCGGGTTCGAGCTCGGTGGCCATGATGTGGCGGCCTGCTTCGGGGGTTTCTGTGCACTTACGCATTAGTTGATTTTGAAATCCTGGAAGCCGATGAAGCGGTGACTGGTTGATCGCTTCGAATCTTTTGATTTTGTCGTACCATGGCTTCCACGCTGGCTTCACTGTGGAACATGCTGTCAGTACCCCGCTCACCACAAGGCTCCGTAGAGAGTTCCGCTCCAAGGTACAAATACTCTTCAACGCCAAGAAGCTCGAGTGGCCCGTCAAGTCAAAGGCTAAGCGCGCGGCTGAGAGCAGTGAGAATGAGCTCGAGATCGTTATCCTTAGCTCTGATGATTTCGCCAAAGCTTCTCGCAAGAAGCGCAAGCTTTCTGTACAGGTTTCTAGGTTCGCAGACTTGAAAAGTGAAAAATCGATGATGAAGAGAATCTTACTAACTAACCCTAGCTTTTCCTTCGACTCAAAGTCCACAAAGGAACGAGAGGTTTTTGTAAAGTCCGTGTTCAGATCAACAGATCATGGCTTGTGGATTGCTTGTGAACTGAGAACAGTCGGTCAGCCTGCGGCGAGAGTAATCTTCGCTTCGGTCAGGCACCCACGGAGGAGCAATTAGTTGGTAAATTCGGCTTCGTTGTAGGGGAAATAGCACCCTGCAGTAAGCATAGCCCATAGAGAAAGTTGGGCTGAGAAAGATGTTCGTGATCAACAGATCCTTGCATTACTCGAAGGTCTGATTGATACGCACAAAAATATCAAAGTTGTTGGTTAGGATCGAATCGTGCGTAATGAGGTTGATTTAATAAAGGGGTTGTATGTAGTTTGGGAGACCGCATATATGAGATAGTACTGTTCTAGGTACGCTATGTGATGGCGTAGTGCTAGGGGCGGGGATAGTCTTGATCGCAGAGTGAATAGACACTCTGTCCTTGTGGTTTTGCTCACGGTGCTCAAAAGACGAAGAAACTCAGGATTTCTGGTACGTAAAACAAGTCGGGACAAAATTTAACAGCTCATGATTGCCTCTTGTAGCAAACTGGTCACGAAGTGAATGCTGTTCACGTTCATAGACTACTACCAACCCAGCTACGTACGTGATCATTTGTGCCGTAAGGAAGATTTGATATGGTATCGTACTCATCATTATACATTAGACTTTGCGAGAAGCGACTTGATCACGTGGGCTCTAGCTAGCATACCATCCATCCAGGCCACAGATACCCGTAGGGAGAACATCGTCTTCAACTATCGAGTTGGTAATCTGCGCCCATGAACCCATGTTGTTGGCCCAATCTTGTAACGACCCGTCGTAATAATTCTTTGGAGGAACAGGCGGTGGTGCGGATGGCGCGGAAGGCTTCCCCATCTTACTGTAGGCCAACTGAGCCACTGCTGCTGCATCTTGACCCGGTGTAAAATACTCGAGATAGTCTTGAAGCTGAGGATTGGAGTTGCTTTCCGGGTAACCCTCAACGCGTCCAGTTGAATTTTGATTCCAGGCGTAATAGGCAAGCTCCGGCCGTGTACGGAGTAACCGCATCCACTCGTTGTGTATAGCTGATTGCTGGAGCAAAGACCAGATGACTTTGCTGTGGTACCAGCTCGACTTTGGAAGCCCTTCTTTCTCCATGTGCCGTGCAATGTGATCGCATCGTTCGGTCCAGTCGTTACTGAAATGACAGCAGAACCCGCAGCCCCACCCAGTCCGAGTCATACGTCTTCGTTTTGCAGAGAGCGCGTGGGCTTTCTTGCTACGTGTAGTGGTCTCGGCGCAAGAGGTGCATCGATGAGATTGAGCGTGATGCTTCATGAAGTCTTTTTCTAGGAAGTAGATGGCAGGGCAGAGATCGCATTTGAACATCTCGAATCTCTCCTGATAAGTTTCTTCGTGCCTCTTCCAGTCAGCCTTCTCGACGAAAGGTCGTTCGCAGCTGGTGCAAAAGTACTTGTGTTTCTTGCTGCACAGACGGGATTGTTTGTTCACAGAGACGCATGTCTTGAAGTAGTCTTTGTCTTGCGCAACCAGTTTGGTGTTTGCCTTCCCCTTAATAGGCTGTGGACAAGGCTCCTCCGCTGAATTGGCGACACGAGAAACCATATTGGCGGGCCTATGACACAATGATTGCTTGGCCAACGAGAAGTGTTGGTTCCTCGACATGTCGGAGGTGTGCGAATATCCTGACACGAATGATGACATGGAGTCTCTTAGTGAGTCCTGAGAGAAGGTGCTGTTGTCCGATAATCGATAGCTCAAAGGTACTGATGAAAAGCTCGAAGATGAGAGGTGTTGTGATGAATTCAAAGGCCGGCGTAGAACGTCCGTGCTAGGCCATGGTCGAGTTTGCCCTTCCAGACTTTCTGCGATTGAGATTAGTCTGTGGTACTACGTGGGAAAAATGCTAAAATTGTCACATACCAACAGGACTCTGTTCGTGAACCATAGAACTGTTGAGCTGATCCTGCATGTACTCCCATGTCGGATATGTAGCGTCGAAGGCCTCGTAACCAGCGTCTCCAATCGTGTCGTATATATACTGCGAACCAGCGCTAGAATAGCCGTAACCGCTCATAATGCAGAGAATGAAAGAATGCGTAAGGAAGATGGATATGTATCAAACGCGCGCTGCGCTCATGACTGGAAAACCTCGCCACAATCAACACACGACCAAAGTCTACATTGTTGGTTATATAAAGGCAGCCATGTTCTCAACCTCAGGTGGGACTATCGTCGAACAGGCTAGCGTGATTGAGTGGCGCGGTTCACCAGCTGAAACGCGGCGAATGCTGATGACAGCCGTTTCATGGCCTGTCCGTGTTTCGAAACAATAGGCACCAAAGGATGACGGATCGCGGCGATTGGATCGAGATGACGAACCGTACCGATACATGCATATCTGTGCTCCCAATTTTTTTCACCGGTTGCGATTGAAAAATGCAATGCGATGGCGAGTGGTTGTGGTGAGGAAGGCTGAAACCGCGACAGGCGAATAGGTACCGTGTCCGTGCGCGTTTTGAGCCAGTTCATGTTTTGAGCCACCCCACCAAACTGAGATTTTAGAAAAATGAGGCTGTAGA